>CAUYPO010094504.1:0-49118 GCA_963574435.1 Cheirogaleus major
TTTTTTCTTATTTCAGCATATTATGGGGGTACAAATATTACAGTTACGTATATTGCCCATGCCCCCCTCCCCCCTCAAGGCAGAGCCTCAAGCGTGACCATCCCCCAAACGACCCCAAATCCCCCAAATGACCATCCCCTCATTATGTTTGTATATACCCATCCCCTCCTCCCCCTCCCACCCGCCCGACACCCGACACCCGACAAATGTTATTCCTGTGTGTCCACTTAGGTGTTGATCCGTTAATACCAATTTGCTGGTGAGTACATGTGGTGCTTGTTTTTCCATTCTTGCTGGAATGGCTTTTCTTTACCTTCTGCATAAAATGCAAACTTTTTACCTCTACAGGCTTAGCTACTACTGTTCTCACAGTGTGCTGGACTCCTCCTGGCCTTTGGAACTTTACATATGAGCTCCCACTGACTCTCTATACGCCTTCCTGGCCCTCACCCAGCTCACCGTGCATTCTCTTAACTCCTGTTCATCACTCAGAATTCTCCCCAGACATCACGTCTACCAGGCAGTCTTCCGTAACCCCCTGCTGGTTAGGTGCCCCTCCCTGTGATTACGCAGTCCTGTGCACCCTCAGCACCGTAACCACATCATAGCCTCGCATAGTCACTAGCCATGTGACACTGCTCAGCAGATGGCTCAGGGGAAATGGATGCCACATTCACAACTGTCCCGCAGGGCCCAGCATGACGAAAGCCTGCTGTGCCAGTGGTGGTATGTTCAGGATAAAACGTAAGCCCTAACATTAGGACACTAAGCTCATTTCGCTGAGAGTAGATCCAGACATTTAGATCATACAATCATTTGAACTTGATTCCTTCATGAGATGTTTCCCCAACCCCAACGAAGAGGAGCCTGCCTGCAGCACAGGTAATGCACATATACTCTTAGCTATGTGACCCTCACCTCTCTATGAACAGCTACTCTCTCTCTCCGTGGTGTGTCTATCAATGATTAACAGAGCTTGACCACCTAGTTCCCAGGTATTTTTGCAACTAAGAATAAAATATGATGAAAAATAAATTTAAATCATAAAGGAAGATTTTCTTGATCATGAGGCTTATGAACTTTAGGAAAGTTTATATAGTGAGACGGCCAAATATTGCCTCAGGCTATTATTGCCTTTTTAGCTATGAGTCTTAGAGGCAAATGAAGATGAAGTGTCAATCAGTCTGTGGCTTCCATGATGGATCGCTTCCAGTCTGTGGCTTCCAGTCTGTGGCTCTTCCAGTCTGTGGCTTCCATGATGGAAACAGGTAAAGGCCATCATTTTGGCCACACCTAAGTCAAAGTTGTGATAATGTCAAGGGCAATATTCCACACAAATTTAAGGACTTATTTAATCAAGCGGTTCCAATATAGTCTTACTACTTGTAGGATTCAGTTTTGGTGCTCAAGATTTATAAAGCAGCAGCTGGACCTGAAGAAGCTATTAGAAGGCTAAGGATCAGATCACAGCAATTATCCACTTAATGTGGCATTTATCTGAAACAGTAACTTTGTGCAAGGTCATTTAGACTAACTACCATTTATTTCATGAACACTTTCCTGAAACTAGCAATAATCATAAAGATAATAATTTATTGCAAACATAATCGATTCAAGAAAAATAATTAGCATGAGCAATTATTGCAGGAAAATATTAGCTGTCCATAAAGCATATGCCTAAATTTGTTTCTTGCTCCCCTTGGCAGAGATTAGTTACATATGGTTTTATATGGTATGTCTCTTGCAGATGTTGATACTCAAAAAAAAATTATGAACTAGCATTATTAATCTTTTTGTGAAGAACAAAAGAATTAATTGAGAGCTTCATTATCATAGAAGATTGAGGTTTTTTAGATGATAATGGCATTTTATTTCAAAAGTTCATCAAACAGAGGATTTTAATTGTGAGGCTTGACTAATCATGACCACTTTGACTCTCAATAATTATGTATCAAGATGGAACTTTTTAATGAGTCTTCTGGAAATTAAAGATACATTCTGCCATTGTGCTTTTGATACAGAAAAAAAAATGCTCTGAATTCTAATATTTGAAAATGTCAAAAACCTACTTCTAAGCATCCTTGTTCTAAAAATACATTCTAAGAATTTAGATTAGAAATAGATGAGCTGAGAAAGGATTGTTAGAGTGGCTTTCAGCAGTTGAGAAGGAACAGTCATGAGGCCAGCTTCCATAATTAGCTAACAAAAGAAATCAGCAAATCCTTTGTGCAAGGAATTGCCTTCTAACTCAAAGCAAAGAGAGTTAAGGTGCATGTGAGAGGATTCCAAATGCCCCAACACTAGGTAGACCTACTAAGAAATGTTTTGCTGCAAATTTTCTTATTCCTCAAACTCTCCATGACAGATGACTTGGAAGGGCAAATTCATTCTCATTTCAAAATGTTAAACAGGTGGCACTGACGTCTCTGTGGCTGCTACCTAAGGTCTGTGATGGGAGCATACACATGTCCCTCTGTGGCAGCATGTTCTGGGGCTGGTGCAACCCTCAGAGCTGAAGCCAGATAAGGAAGACACTGACTTCCTTGCAAATGAATGATCTGAACTTTGGTTCAGATGTAAATACAATTAGTTGAGAAACCGATCTACTATTAGAAAAGCTTTCTTTTATAGGCGGCATTTCTAAAAGGGGATTCAAGAAGTGAAGTTACCTCTCTTTTACGTAAGGTAACAGAAACTCAAAACGAGCATGAAGAATGAGAGGGCTCTAGGCCCTCTCTCAACCCTTTCCTAGGCTCCCACCAGCTCCCTGCGTGCAATCGGAATTTCACAGTGGGATATAATTCTGCTCAACAACACTCCCAACCAAGTACAACCAACTCAAACATCAAAGAAATGTAGGGCTTATTCAGGAGCCTGTAGGATTCTAAGACACATCATTGGACAATACTTTTATTTTCCCCACACAACTTTCATTGAGACCTCCCTAAACTGAAAACTCATCCAGAATCTTAGTTTCTGGAACTAAAGACAAACAGCAATTTGGGATCAGAGTATCCCTCTGGGCAGGACTAAGAACCTGAGATGTAAAGATCTTAGATAGGTGAAATACACTCTGCTAGCCTGTGAAGCAAAATCACCCAAGGGCTGATACAGGAGAACATTAACTGATTACACAAACGAAGAAAAATGCATTGGAAATTCAGACTCCATGCCTCAGCTATGTTTGCATGAGGGTGGAGGGGGTGAACAAGGCTTGTTTAAAACTACCCAGGGAAGATACAGAGCCTCCTGCCCTATAGTAGTCAGGATTCTCCAGAGAAACAGAAGCAGTAAGATGTATATAGACACACCGAAAGCTTTATCATGAGAGATTTGGTTCATGTAATTGTAGAGGCTGAGAAGTCCCATGATCTGCTGTCTGCAAGCTGGAGGCCCAGGAAAACCAGTGACATAGTTCCAGTCCAAGTTCAAAGGCCTGAGAACCAGGGGAGCCAATGGTGTAAGTCCTGGTCTGAGTCCAGAGGCCTGAGAACCAGGAGTGCTGCCGTCCAAGAACAGCAGCAGATGGACAGCTCAGTTCAGGTAGTGAGAGAGAATTTCCCCTCCCTCTCCCTTCTTCTATCCCAGCCCTCAATGCACTGGATGATGCCTGCTCACATCATGGGGGCAGATCTTGACTCGGTCTGTTGATTCAAATGCTAACCCCTGGGAAACACCCTCACAGACGTACTTGGAAATAAAGCTTTACCAGCTATCTGGGCATCTCTGAGCCCAGTCAAGCTGACACGTAAAATCAACCGTCACAAGCTTCATCTCTGTTTTTAGCCATAGTTGCCAGAGGGGACAGGTGCCATCATTTGGGTGAAAACTGATAAATATTTTTATTAGGAAAAAAAGTGATAAGCCCAATTTGAATTGGACAGTAAGGAGACGTCCACTAACCTAAACAGTGCTTTCGTGTGAATCAGAGAAGACACACAGCCAGTGTCAGGAAACCTGACCTGGGCAAGTGGAGCAGGTCTGTGAGACGGCCCTGCTCAGAAAACACGGCGTGCGGTAAATCTAGACAACGTGGGCTCGGGGCTGAGACCACAGTTAGAACGAAGGAACATAGGCACACATTTGTTTATCTGTGCAGTCCCCTGCTCTCAGTGGGATAGGTAGGCTGACATCTGCAAAGCCAACCGGTCATATTCGACTCAAGAATGTAGCGTTTTGTGTTGATTCTGACAAATCTGTGTCTGTCTGGTCCCTGCAAATCACATCATCTCACCTGCACATGCATGAGTGCAGCCAGGCTATAAAAGCAGCTGTGTATTTGCCCTTCCCATTGCTGACCCCTGCCACCCCCCCCACACACACAGGTGTCGGTCTCAGCCTGATCACGCCTGGATCCCTGTTCCTCCCCTTCCTGCTCTATTCCCCACCTCTGTTGGCTGACAACTCCCTCCGGACCTCCTGGTTTGTATCCTATCGACTCCCTGTGGCTTCCTGGCCATGGCTTTTGGTCCCTTTCTCAGCCCGGCTCTGTCCCTGGCTTGCCTCCAATGTCCTGCTGTAACTCTGACCCCACCGTGGTAATCCCTCCTCATTATCTTCTACTCAAGCTGGCTACGGGCAAGTCTGTAACCCCTTAGTGTCCAACTTCGACAGAGGATATCGGTCTTAGCCCTCGCATACGCAAAGTAGATGCACAGTGCGTATTTGTTGAAATATTGCTAGATAAATTAGGTAACTGCATATTGCCACTGGTCATTTCTGGACCGCTGGTTGGTCTTATAGACTTCTGGATTTATCTCATTTATTTAGCCTCAATTAGGGCTGTTAATCTCTCTCAAAACCATATTAGCTGCATGGTTAAGCCTATGATGAGGACAATTTATCCATTGGTGAATGAGAACTGATTGAATTAAAGATGCCTGGACTAAATTAGCCGCAAAAAAGAAGAGCTTTAGTCATTGGGGGTTAGTTTGCCACCCCTTGAACAATTCGCTACACCTTATGAGGGCCACCAATGTGATGGAGCACCAAATAACTGCCATTCCTGACCAGGGAACGGGCTGCACGTGCCTTAATAGCAAAATCTCACAGCCGAGAGATGTCTCATTTTGCCTATTTCACAGATGAGAATCTGAGCAAAGAGTTGAAGTGAGTCTTCCAGCATAACCAGGCTAGCAGACAGATGCTGGAGCCTGAACTCAGGTCTGGAAGATTCCAAAGATCGTATTCTTTTCATATTTCCACCTAGTTTCCCCATTATGGTCTAGGCACAGGGAAAGGACCCAAAATCCAAAACCTAAAAAAATCAGAGCTCTAGGTCCCAAGATTCTCACAGCCCAGGAGGAAAGAAGAGTGCATTTCAAACAGGCACACGGACAGAAAGAGGCAGGTAGTCATGAAGCGGGAGGGGGTCCACTGTGGGGAGAAACAGAGGGGTTAGTGCACACGCACCGCCCGGCAAGTTCCTTCCGAGACGCCTGCAGGGTGAGCTTCAGTGCTACCGTCTTCCTGGCCCCATCCCAGTTTTCCCTTCTTTCTGCTCTGCCAGCCAAAGCTCGGGATCCCTTTCAGGGCAGCCGTCTGAGGCCACAGCATTCCCTACGGGCTGAATTCCTGATTGCTCACTGTTTTGTGCGGCTTTCTGCTCCCTCCTGCCCCAATCATAGGTGTGGGGAGATTCGTTTCACTCCCTGAGTCCCCCAACTTCCTGCCAGCGTCCTGACCTTCAAACAGCACAGGCAGCTGCAGAAACCGCACAGATCATCCCTCGCACCTGGGCTCCCTCCACTGTCAGCGTCGGCACGGATTGTACAGTCCCAGATCTCGAATGCGGTTGATTGTTTCTCTGTCACACCACTTGTGCCATTTTATACTCCTCCACCGTGAGCCTGGGTGACTCCCAATAACCCCAAGGCCACCATTAGCCAGGCGCTCACGTCCCGTGCGCAGGTCTGCAAGTCAACAGGGAGGTTTGATTGGCATTCAGGGAACTAGGTGCGGGGACCAGTAACAGAGAATGCAAAGAAATCAGCCAGGTCCTTGCCCTCAGGGGTTGAAGGGAGGACACCATAAAATAATTAAAGACAGACCAGGGCAGAACAGACTAAATGTCAAGGGTGGTTGGAAGGGATTGGTGATGGCGAGGATTGCTCCTTGAATACTTACTATGTGCCAACCGCCGGATCCTCTCCGACCATCGCAATAACACTGTTAGGCATTCTGTCCCCAGTATAGATGAAAACACTGAGTCTGAGAGATCAGAGAGGACGACTGCGGACTCCAGCTCCAACTTCCCCTCTCCAATTCTACCTGGACAGGCAGGCCCAGGTTTTCACCCAGAATCCTATTCATATATTGGTCTCACTGCCCCATGCTGCAAAGGAGAAGGGTGAAAACCTGGGCCTGCCTGGCCAGGTAGAATTGGAGAGGGGAGGTCGGAGGGGCAGCAGGAAGCTGGAGTCTGCAGTCATCCTCGGGAGACTGTCCTGAGGGCCGGGCAGGACACCTGTGCTTCAGGAGGGGGGCGTGATCTGCGCAGGAGAGAAGCAGGGGCTGCAGCTGGGAATCAGACAAACCTTCCCCCTTGCAGGGCCCGCCTGCCTTTCTCCTTTTGCACAGAGGACTAGAGGACACAGACGCCTAAACTCTCCGGTGGACACGATGCCTGGCCACCCAGAGGCCCTGCTGAGGCCCAGAAAAGCTGGCCCACCTTGGACCCCACGGCAGAGCAAGCGATGAGTAAAATCCAGCTCTCGTTTCCATCCACTGGAACCCAGACCTCATCAAACGCCCACCACAGTTTTAAAGAGAATGTTAGTTACAATCCAGAGCTAATTAAAACTTTCCATAAAATGACTCTTTAAAATTTAAGTGGCCTTGAATGCCAACAGCCCAGGCTTGTCTCTAACTGCAGAATTATTATTAACACATTAGCACAGCGATGCCAGCCACTGAATTTGTTCAGCAATTTTGAAATAATGATGTTTTGAGTGTTTCCAGCTGAAACGGTGTGTCCCTTTCAACTGTGACCCAGCAGGCCATCAGCCCCCTCCCTCCACCGTTTCCCCCATACGGATGTCCTCCCTCCAAGGCTGACTTCGAGTTTCTTGCAACTCTGCTTGCAAATGCCCGAGGCTCCCGGGTTTATGACTGCCCTGACGCCCGCCTGCTTCGTGTGGTCTGTTTGTGTTTATTGCCCCTTGAAGGCAGAGGCTGTGTCCATGTGGGATACACTGCAATGTATGGAGAAGAGCGACTGGAGCTCATTCCAGTCCTGACGCTGTCCCTTAGTGGCTCCGGGACTTTTGAACAAGTTATTAGGACATTATGACTACTAATGACAATATTGTTAACATTTGTTGAGCCAAGCACAATTTGCATACATTACCTAAATTCCCCCGACAAGCCTTATCTTTATTTATTCTGTTTAACAAACAGCTACGAAGACTCAGTATGTGCCAGGCACTGTCGTGTTTTACGTACGTTCATAACTTAATCCTCATAACAATCTCAGTGCCGCAGGTACAGTTATTATTCCCATTTTACAGATGAGCTGAACTTAGGTTCAGATGGATTAAGCAAGCAGAGATTAAGGAACAAGGTCACACAGCTAAAAAGTATACCAATGGCGCAATGCCAGCATTCAAGCCGGTGGAGTCCAACTCCAGAATCCAGCCTCATCCTCTACACCAGCCCAGCCCCACAGCTAGCCTGCTTCAGAGTCACCTAGAAAGCTCATGAGAACATAGGTCTCTGCGCCCTGACCACCCTCTCCTCCACCGTGCCAGGTTCTGCTTCTGAGGTAGAGCCAGAGAAGATGTACCTCTAGAAAGTTCCCAGGTGATGCTGACACTGCTACTGAGGCTGCTCTTGACCGTGTTGCCAGTGTTCCAATCATCTCCCTCACTGCAGTCAAGGACACTGAGACTCAGGGTGACTAAGTTACCCAAGGTTATATTGCTGGGAGGTAGGTGAACTGTGCTTTGCAAGTTGGTTGATCTGACATACACGAAACACCCAGAATCTCAGTTTCCCCATCTTTCTAATGGGGATATTGACATTACCTAACTCACAAGCTTGTTAACACCAACCAAAGTAAGGGCGGCATACAGCAGGTGCTCACTGAGTGTTTTGTTTTCCCTGTTTCTCAAGCGTGTGGCCAGTAAATGCAAGCTGTCATGCTGAATCCATCTGATTGCGTAGAAACAAACTGTTGTCGTTGCTGCTGACCAGATGCTCCTGCCTCCTTGTCCTCAGTGGGACCCATCCCTGCAGTGCCCAAATATCAGGGGTCAACAGGCCTTTCCCCTCTAGAGTCCAAATTCCCAAAGCTGTCACATTTTGTAACTCCTTGGGGACACTATTAAAATATTATTTTGTATAAATAGTTCCTCATGGAGTTGGCAATGTGGCAGTCCTGCTGTTCTCCAGCTCTTTGGGGATTTTATTTTTTGAGGTCCAGAATGAGAATAATTATAGTTTCCTCGTTACTTCCAGTTTCAGGCCCTGCCTCTTGATACGGTTCTACACAGAGATAAGGGAAACTTCTAGATTACTGCACTTCAGAGTTCAGCTCCCCATTGCCACAGCCTTGACAGTTTCGCATAACCAAGATATTCTTACAGTTCTCCCCTTCCCACCCCTCCACAATACAAAAAGAAAAACAAAACAAAACAACCCCAACAAACAAACCCCCTCTGCTTTCAAACTTGAGTCTAAGCATTCAAGTTAGAAGGAAAAAAAAGCTAGGAGGAAACCCTTTGATTTTGCAATCACACTTCCAGTAACTTACCCTCAGGACTGATCCTCAATAATACCAAGAACAGACAAACACCCAAATGAGGAACATTATTCATCGAGGCCTTATTTGTTACAGCAAAATAATGGAATGAACTAAATGCCTATTCATACAACACGGGGGCACATTCACGCAGTGAAGTGATGAATTTGCAGAAATAAATAAGGTTGATAACGTGAGCTGATCTGGAGTGATTTCCAGGATATGTGTCTTTAAGTGAAAAGAAGCATGGTACAAAAAATTATCTATAGTATTTTACCTTTTATGTAAAACAAAACAAAAAAAACCTCTTTGGTATTTACTCAAAGGAGCTGAAAACTTATGTCCACACAAAAGCCTGAAAATGGATGTTTATAGCAGCTTTACTAAGAATTGGAAAGAACTTAGACATCTTTCAACAGGGTAATGAGTAAATAAACTATGGTACATCTAGACAATGGACTATTATTCAGAGCCTAAAAAACAAATGAGCTACCAAGCCATGAAAGACATGGAGGAATCTTAAACGCACGTCACTGAGTGACAGAAGCCAATCTGAAAAGGGGACATACTGCATGACATTCTGGAAAAGGCAAAACTACGAAAACTAAAAAGATCAGTGATGGCCAGGGATTGAAGGTGGAAGGGATGAACAGGCAGAGCATGAAAAATTTCTAGAGCAGTGAAAATACTGCATATGATACTACAATGGCAGAGACACGTCATGAACTTTTGTCTAAACCCTTAGAACATAAAACACCCAAACGCCATGCGTGAACCCTAATGCAAACTAGGGCCTTTGGGTGGTTATGATGTGTCAATATAGGTTCACCAGTTGTAACAAGTGAACCACTCTGGTGGGGTGTCGACAATGAGGAACATTACATGTGTGGGTGCAGGAGATTGAAAGAACTTAGGAAATTTCACCTCAAAATATAACTGAGTAAACATTAAAATATAATAAACAGTAAAATATAATTGAGTAAACATTCACAGGCCTCATGCAAATCCAGAACACAGTTGGGCAGACATTAAACCTTAAACTTCCCAAATAATTTCCCTTGACTCCATGTCATCCTGGACACATGGGGGTAAGGGGTGGGGTCCTGAGGCCTCAGGCAGCCCCGCCGGCTTTGCTGGGCACAGCCCATGTGGCTGCTTTCATGGGTTGGAGTTATTAATAAATGCCACAGGCTTTCCAGGCTGAGGTTTTACATTTTCACTGGCTCTTTAACTCCGGGGTTTTGAGGGTGGCCCAGCTCCCATGGCTCAACGAGGCACTGCCCTCGTGGGTACTTCCTGTGGCAGCTCCAGCCCTGTGGCAGCTCCAGCCCTGTGGCAGGCTTCTGCCTGAGCACCCAGGGTTTCTGTTGCATCCTCTGAAATCTTTGTGGGAGCTGCCAGACCTCCACCTTGCCTTCTACGCTCCTGCAGACTTAACACCATGTGAAAGCCCAAGGCTTGCGGCTCGCACCCTTCAGAGTGGCAGCCTGAGCAGGACCGGGGGCTGTTTGAGGCGCAGGCGGAACCAGGGCAGCGGAGATGCTGGGAGCAGCATCCCAAGGTGGTATGGGCCAGCAGTGCCCCAGGCTTGTCCTACCCCAAACTATTCTGTCCTCCCAGGCCTCTGGGCCCACGATGGGAGCGGCAACCTCAAAGATTTCTGAAATGCCCTCGGGGCCTTTCCCCCACTGTTCTGTTAGCACCTGGCTCCCTTTTACTCAAACTCATCTCTTCAGCAAGTGGCTGCTCACAGCTCCCTTGGCTTCGCCTCCTGAAAATGCTCTTTCCTTCTCTAACACATGGCCAAGCTGTGAATTTTTATTTTTCAAATTTTTACGCTCTGCTTCCTTTTTAATTATAAATTCTACCTTTAGGTCATTCTTTTGCTGCCATTTCTGATTATAAGCTATTAAAAGCAGCTTCACCACTTCTTGAAGGCTTTGCTGCTTATAAATTTCTTCCACCAGGTACCCTAAGTCATCACTCTCAAGTTTAGCATTTGAGAAAGTCCTGTGGCGTGGACACAACACAGCCAAGTTCTTTGTTAAGGCATAATGTGGGTCGCCTCTGCTTCAGCTCCCAATAACCTCCTCATCTTTATCTGAGACTTTTTCTGCATGGCCTTTACTGCCTCTATTTCCATCAGCATATTGGTCACAACCACTTAGCCAAACCATAAGAAGTTCCAAACTTTCCCTTGTCTTCTTCTGAGTGCTCCAAACTCTTCTGACCTCTCCCTGTTGCCCAGTTCCAAAGCTGCTTTTGCACTTTCAGCTGCAACACCCCACCCCTCAGTGCCAATTTTATCTTAGTCTTATTTGCATTGCTATAAAGGAATATAAAGGCTTGGTGATGTATAAAGAAAAGAGGTTTATTTGGCTCGTGGTTCTGCAGGCTGCACAAGCATGGCACTGGCAACTGCTTCTGGTGCGGCCTTCAGGTAGCTTCAACGCATGGTGGAAGGTGAAGGGCAGGTAGGGTGTGCAGAGATCACATGGCAAGAGAGGAAGCCAGCCAGAAAGAGAAGTGCCTTTCTCTTTTTAACAACCAGCTCTTGTGGAAACTAAAAGAGTGAAACTCACTTGTTTCCTTCTCCCAGAGAGGGCATTAATCTGTTCATGAAAGATTTATCCTAATGACTCAAACACCTCTCATTAAGCCCGCCTCCAACATTGGGGATAAAATTTCAACATTACATTTGTACGGGTCAAACAAACCAAACCAGAGCATCTAATTAATAATCTAGAACTGCAGTCCCCACCCCCAAGGCCATGGACCAGTACCAGTCTGTGGCCTGTTAGGAACTAGGCTGCAGAGCTCTGCCTCCTCCCCCTACGCCCGTCCAACTGTCTTCCATGAAACTTAGGAACCGGGCCACACAGCAGGAGGTGAGCAGTGAGCAAGCGAGCCAAGCTTCACCTGCATCTATAGCTGCTCCCCATCACTCGCATCACCACCTGAGCTCCGCCTCCCCCTGCCCCTCCCCGTCCCTATCCACGGAAAAATTGTCTTCCATGAAACGGGTCCCTGGTGCCAAAAAGGTTGGGGACCACTGACCTAAAGGGATGGATAGGAAGAGGGTACAGGAGCTAGGGAATAAATTGGAGCCTCTTTGAATATCCTTTTCTATAGTTTTGTCTTTGATTCCATGCTAACGTTTTACATATTTGAAACAATCAAAATAAACGAATAAAGATAGGAGAAAGGTAAAATTAAATTTAAACATAGACTAATATCCTATATTAATATCAAATAGTTATCAAAACCACACAAAAGATAAAACAACATTTGTTCGAATATCTCTTGAATACATCACTCCTGATACCCGTGCTGTGATTTATTTAAAGACAAAAAGAACAACAAGGCAGGCTTGAACTCTGTTTAGGAGATTTGTTTTGGCAGTGGTATTGTTGCAGCAACTCTGAAACTACTAATATGTGTACTGTAGATTTGGACGATGGTAACTATATTGATGCTGGGAACCAGAGTTCTCACTATACTTATTTATAGGATATCATAACAGAGGTAAAAGTCTGAAAAAGGGCCATGAAATGTCTTTTTAACTCCCGCACCGCCTTTCTGGAAGTTAAAACCTGCATTCCTTCCTGAGTCCAGTAATCAAAGGGGCAGACAGATGTTCTTTGCTGTTTGTTTTCTATTGCACCTTGAATCACAGGAGATAGCTCAACAGAATTATCCAGACAAGGGTCACAAGATAATCATCACCAGAAACAAGGTCTGCTGAAACCACCAATTATAGTTAAATAGCAACAGCCTGAAACCACAGCATGTGACACCGTAGCCCAACCACTAGAAACGCCCCTTTGAAAAGCCCTGTTTTTCTGCTTAAAGGCAGGGAGGTGGTCTTTTGAGACACTACTCTGCTGCCCTCCTCATGTTCCAGCAAATTAATAAACTTCTCTTTCCTTTTCCTCAAGCCATTTGTCCTCTTCTTCATTTTCACTGATTCAGCCTCGGGGACAAGTACCGAAATTTTGGTAACACTATTGGTTCTCACTATTTGAGAAGGAATATACTAATACGGAATGTATGGACTGCAGGAAGGAGGAGATGAAACCTGTGGCGTTAGATTAGAGTTAGAGACATTATAATAGTATGAAGTCATAATTTTAAATTATGTTCTAGTTTTGTCCACACAAAGGGCAGAGAGCAGTGATACCCCAGGGGCAATGAGCACACCCAATATGCTCAGACCATGATTTCTAAATACCATTTCCCACTAAAAGGAACCTGGGCTCTCTGGAGAAATGGCTGATTCTAGATCTTCTGCATACAAAGAAAGAAGCAAACCTGGAACATCTTGTCATGATAGAAAATAAGAATTTGCTAAAAGACTAAAGGGAAGATGTCAAAAGCACATAAGAGCCAGCTTGATGGAGTTCCCACTGGCCAAATTAGGACAGTTTAAGTATAAAAATGAAAAATAACTAGAATGGATTCTAACATATTTAATAAAAAAGAACTCATGAGTTTATGCTGATGATGTCTGTAGCTATAGGTGCTAGGAGCTTCAAATCCCTGTATTATATGTACACACACACATATACATACACATATAACTACTGGTATTAAAGAATGTAAGTGGGAGAAGATGTGACTCTCTACATTACAGAAGAATGCCAAATGATAAATGTAAAATAAATGATAGAAAAATCACCCCATTCTATAGCCAGACAAATTTCCCTTGCAAAAGAATTGTATAGATAAATAAATTGTATAGATACTCCACTTTCAGGGAGAGGGGAGCACAAATCCCCACTTCTTAATCGTAGGCTTCACATAGTGAGTTCCTTTCAAAGAGTACAGCATGGAAAGGAATGGAGGGAGGAGTAACTTTACAGCAAGGAAACCTGACAAATACACCCTCATATTATTGATCAAGGTCAATATCAACAGTGATAAACCATGTTGCTAGGATGTGCTGAAAACGGCACTTTACCTCTGTGGTCTTCCTCCTCAAAACCCACAATCTCAGTCTAATTGTGAGGAAACATGTCAGATAAATTCCATTTGAAGGGCATCCTACAAAGTATTTGACTGGCACTCCTCAAAACTGTCACGGCCATCAGAAACAAGGTAGACATGAGAAACTTTCATAGCCAAGAGGAGCATAAGGAGACAGGACACCTTAATGCAATGGGGCATCCTGTGTGGGATTCTGACATAGAAAAAGGCATTAGGTAAAACTAAGGCAATCTGAATACAGTATGGACTTTTAGTTAGTGAATAACGTTGTATCAGTGTCGGTTCATTAACTGTAATACATGTATCACAGTAACCTAAGTGGTCAATGATAAGGGAACTGGGTATGGGGCATATGGGAGCTCTGTGTACTAGCTTCTCAATTTTTTGCCACACCTATAACTGTTCTAAACAATACGGTCTCCTAAAACAAAAAACAAAACCTCCTCTGGTTCTGATTTCTTTCATGTCGAGATTTGGGTCAGGTCTGTGATACTCAATATTCCTCACTCAGTTCCTCCCTCTGTGGCCTATTTCCCTTTTTCTTTTTCCTCCCATCTGGTTCTGCCTCTGCCACCCTGATTCCATCACCGGGCAGCTCTAGCAGCTTGAAAATTCTATGATTGTGCTCACTTCTGTACGGCTTCTGCCCTCCTAGAACAACACAGAATGGATTTGCATCTACAGAACCATTCTTCAGTTATTCAGAGACACTTTTCTGAAGTCTTCCTCCCACAATTAAAATTAGGTAAACATCCTCTGCCATTCCTGGCATGATACAGTTTCTAGATACTTCTCCACTCTGACCACGTTCCTATGACTATTTATGTTTGTTAAAATCAGGAGCCCAGGTCTAAATACGTTTTCCCTATTATAGTCTGACCAGAATTGAGCATAATATCAATTTGGGGGGGACTGTACCTTCTTGTATCTACTGCTTAAAATATACATCATGTTCTTTTCTTTTAGATCTCCATTTCAAGAAAGTGAGCTAAATGTAATTATCGCCTTTCTGCATCCTCCCACGCTCATTAAACCTACCCCATTGATGAAATTTCAAACAATTCATTTAAATTCCATGCTTCATCCAGATGTTCTCACCGTTTGAAAGCAGCAACTGCTCTTTCTGAATGAACTGACACGTTCCCTGGTGTACAGAGAGCCCCACGCTTACGCCAAGGATGCACAATAAGCGCACTCAAACACACGCCTTTTGTTCGGCAATGGGCTTTGTGTTGATTAGAAAATCATAGCTCTCGCGAACAGGAATAGATCTGAATAGTACTTTTCCCAGAGGGTTAGCCAAAGTATGAAAAATATTGAATCAGTGTCATGGAATTTGGTGGCACAAAGTCTTAGGTTTTCACGCCGAGCATAAAACTGAACATAGTAATAAAACAAAACTGGGGTGGAGTACCTCCCGGGGGAATATAGAAATTGTAGTGCTCAGACGTGAAAGCTGGGATTAGTTGCTACCTTTTTGTGTTCCAGAATAAATCTTTCTGAACGTTGCAGAGAAGTGACTTGGGACTTGTGATGTCAGGAAAGAAGATGTCGTTACCTGTCTGACCCCTTTCAGGATTTGCCGGCAGGGCCCATTCCTGACTCTCCCTGGGAAGAGTGCTCCAGGTGTGAGGGCGACGGCGCGCTGAGATCTTCCGAGCGTGCTCAATAAGGCTGCATGTGTGTCTCCTGGATGACTGGACAGTCCAGCCTTTTTTTTTTTTCCTTTTTAATTCTCAGCCCGCATCCCAAGTTTGCCCTCTTCCTTTGAGCCTGCAGCCTCCATTGATCTTTTTGGCTCTCTCCCCAAAATCTTCCGTTTGACTGTCTGATGTTATTCACCATCTCTGGTTATTAGAGTTACTGTATGTTTGCCTCTGCTGATGTCATATTGATATACAAAATGCCCCTTGATTATGTGGCAATGATTTTGAGGACAGAGCTGTGTCCTGAGTTTCTTGATTTTTCCTCCTACCAACAGAACTCAAAGGACACTCAAATATGGTCAAATATACTCCTTGGTCCTTTTGAATCTACTCAATGATACAACCTAAAAGCTGACGTAGGCCAAGTCCACTGAATCCCCAAATAATGAAGGTGATTCATTCGGAAACATAATCAATGTCATTTGATTACACTCATGGAGCCGAGTGTCCAGAAAAAATGCTTATGTTTGAAAGAACTGACCAGATATTGGATTTGGCACAGTCGGTGGCCAGTCCGGTCTTATCGTTCACCTCTATGCCTGTGCTGGGGGGGAGAAAGACTCTGTCCTTTGTAAACAATTTGAGGGCAAAATGGAGCTGGCTACTCATGCTGCTGGAATCTTGCTTGGTTCAGAGATTAAGGATTAGTTTTGTGGTGTCTGACAGCTTATCTATCTCTAAGCTTGTGGTAACTGAAGTTGCCCAGTGGGAGGAAGGTTAAGTTGTCTTTCTGAACAGCTTCCAGTCATCCTTCTTTATAGACCCAGAGGCAGTTCTAGAGGTTCAAAAAGAACAAATAATTTCTTCCCCCAGGAGGAAGCACTGCTTGAGAGCAATAACTACATTTTCTACCACATCAGAGCTCCTCTGTACGCCTGAGATAGTGTTGAGTTTGTTTAGCACGTGCCGTAATCATTAAACGGCCCAAAGTCGTCCCTTCCTCAGCCGTCAGTGCTGCTGTGAGGAATGAGCTCTCAGAGCTGGAATCTGTTCCTCATCTTCTAGTCGGGGAGCCTGTTGTGTGTCTCTCCCAGCCCTCCACGGCCAACCTCCAACGGGGTGTGATTCTGCCTCTATCTTGGAGAGCTAGTCTCAGAAACCAAGCTTGCAAGCAAGAAAGGTCCTGAACAAACGCATTTGAAGGTTCAGAAATTTCAATTGTTGCTGATATTTGTTTCCATGCTTTGCTCACAGTGATTGGCAAATTGATTTAATCTTGTGTGTTAATTCAGATCAACTGGTATGCATGGGAGGACTCTGTGCAGAGAATCTCAGGATATGTCCAAACTCTGGAGTTTAACAGAAAAAAAATAAGTAGGGGGATAGACTGACTGATTAGAGATATGTGTCGGGAGTGGGAGCTGGCCCCACTGAGGCACTGGTTTGAGTGTCTCAGCGTGGTCACCATGGGGCAGGCCGTGACTGCTCAGTTTGGTCTGCTCTGTCCCAAGTGCACGGAGGAGCTCTGACATAGAAAACAGTTACTGTCTCAAAGCGAGTGATATGTGGCTCCTGGACCATGATCCTGTGATGAGATTTATTATTGACCCTCCTTACACACACACACACACACACACACACACACACACACACACACACTCTCTTAATAACACAGGTGTTTTGAGTTGATGTTCCACAACTGGCAATTCGTCTACTCCCTGAGAATGTTCTAAACCAGTGCTTCTCAAATTACACACACAGATCGCCTGGAGAGCAGACTCCGTTTGAGGAGGTAGGGGCTGTGCCTGAGATGACACCTTTCTGACATGTCCCCCCGTGACGTTCGTGCTGCGGATTCAGGGATCACTGCATAGCAAACTTCTAAACTCTCAGATGGCTTCACATTTGTTTTGGGCAAAAGATGAAACTTAACATGGCTTATGAGGTCCTTGCATGGTCTTGTTGCCATCTAACTCAACAGCCCCATCTTCCCTCCATGACTTCCTTTGCTCTTCCCAGAGGACTGACTTCGTTCTTTGCTCAGTCCTTTCTGCTAGCCAAGCACTGCTCACCTCAGGCCCTTTGCACATGCTGTCCATTCTGTCTGGAATGTTCTTCATCTTTTCTCCTAGATAAATTTCTCTGATCCTTCAGATCTCAACTCTAACATCACTTATACAGGACAACCTCTCTGACTTCTCCAACTAGCACACTCATTGGTATTATCTATTCTCATAGCAGAGAACATTTTCACCTCCAATTCGGTGATGATAAATTGGTATATCTTTCCTGTTACAATATAATCTCTTATCAGAGGGAGGATCTCGTCTGTTTTCTCACTAGTATACTCCCAGCACGTGGCACACCACTACTTTGGTTTTCTTGGAAATGACAATCCTTCGAGTAGGTTTTCCAGGACTGTAAGTTAGAACTAACTTGAGGCCATGATCTTTGCACTACACCAAACTAACGGCCTCTGTCTAGGTGATGTTTCCCACAATGCACCACAACTGACTGATCCTCTCTATGGGAAATATGGCAGATGCCACCCAACTCCAAAGAAAATTCGGCAGCTTCTCTTAAAAGTGGACTAGTGGTGGATTTATATGGATGAGTTGCTGAATGGTCCATTTAGAGAAGATGTAATTAGTGGATTTAGGTTCAAAAAATAATTATGTTTTGAGAAGCTGAATATTCAGAGAATCAGGCTGGCTAGACAGGGTTGGGCTTCATCGACATGGAGTTTCTATTCTCACCACAACAGCCTCTTTGCCCATATTATTTTCTCTCCTCCAGCTCCCAACCCCGTTGGTGAGGAGAGTGCTTACCTTGCGAAATACCTCCCCCCCCACAGGGCTGGAGCCACGCTGTCTCCCAATTGCTTGTTTGATGTTAACATTATTCCGAAAATTACATCTCGTCCAGCATGATATTTTAATGAGTCTTTGTCTGTTCCAGTTAAGTCAGCTGGAGCTGAGCTGACGAAACACAGAGCACAGGAGTGGGGAGCGACGGTCCTGGGTGGTGCCGGCTGTCTCCGTGATTCTGCAGCTTGGACCAGCAGCTCCCTCACCGCCCGTGCACTGTGGCAGCGCGAAGTTGCAGATTCCGAGAATATCTCCGGGGATGTTCTTTTCTAGGTGTGATTTCCCCATATACTTTCTTGTGGTGGCAAAGTGGGTAGAGGGAAAGATAGGTTGTCCTTAAAGACTCTTTACCCATGGCCTGGGTAAATTGGTCATGTTAGAGGTTGTGAGGAACTGGGCTCAAAGGGCAGGCTGGGCAGGACACGCGGTAGGAGTCTGGACCAGGTTAAGAAGGCAGGCAAGTGGGCTGAGGGGAGGAAACCACCCGGCCCCTTCCTAGGCTGGGCTGCAGGGAGAAGGAATATCATTGCCTGTTGGTGACTTAAAAGTCAACTAGGGAGGCTCATAGAAAGCCTCCCTCCTCCTGGGCCTGACGATGACCTCAGTTCTTCTTGGTGACGGAGTCCTCTCCTTGGTGATTTCTTCCGTGGTTCTCCTGGGTGATTTTTTTTTAATTGACAATGCCTGGCACCTCCATTATAAAGCTCACCGACCATTTAAACTTTTCTGTAAATGTTAGATCATTGAAAGAAAGTTCTGATAAGGAAAGAGATGGAAATTACAAAAGAAAAACAGTGAGACCTTTGCCTCCAAATAGCAAAGCTTTTGGCATGGGGAACCCAATATTGGTTTCAAAAATAGTGTTAGAGGTTAGGGAGAGCTTCTCACGAGGTATAGAAGGAAGGAAAAAAGGAATAAAAACAAGAAAGAGAGGAAGGGAAAGAGGAGAGGAGGAAGGGAGAGAAGGAGTGTGGAATTGGAAAGCCTGGGTCCTCGAAATTACCTTGGCAGCATCTAAGCACAGTTACCCAGGGGGTCGGCAATTTCTCATAGAACAAACACACTGCAAGAGGTAATTTGCATAATAATTTAGAATTTGGGTTCTAAGGTCAGAGAGACCTTCCCGTTTAAATCTAGGCCTTTCTCCTTTATAGATGCGTAAATTGGGAAAATCGTTTGACTTTGCAGAGTTCTGCTTCCTCATTTGGAAAATGGGGGTAATGATAACCTACCTAACAGGCTTTGGGGGAAGATTGACTGAATACCTAATGCCCGTAGGTGCCCGGCACAGTCCCAGGGTAAATGCGAGTTTGTGGTGCCTTTTCCCGTTTGCACAGAGCGGTGACAGCCGAGCTGGCAGCGGGCTGGGATGAGCCCACAGCTAGTGCCTGTTGCCCTCGGCAGGGCCCGGCGCAGGCTCAAAGCACAGGCTTACAGTCTGGTCCTGTGTTCCTCGCGTGGCTGGTTGGCTTCCATTCCTGACGTCTTGCTTCTGCCATCCCAAGGATTTCCATTCCTTCCTCCACACGCACTCACGGTAGGGAACACCTGTGAGGACTCTGCCCCATCGGCAGGGACCTGGCCAGAACACTGGATTTCCTGACACCCTTGGACTTCTCACCCCGCAGCTCCAGTGCCCCAGGCCATTGCAGAATTGCCTTCCCCTATTTGCTGGCTTCTCCGCAGCTTATTTACTCCAGGTTTTTTGCAGTCTTGCCTTTTGCCTGCACACAGTCCTGCCTCTCACATACAGAGCACGGTCGGCTAGGGATTTGAGCCACCGGCCAGGGGAAGCCGAGTGGATCACACTTGCGGGAGCTGATGTTGGGCTTGCAGCAGTGGACAGAGCATTGTTTTGCAAAGCGGCAGCCTCTCGCTTTTTCTAAAGCTACTTGCATTTCTTAAGCCAGGCCTCAGAGGGACTGGAAATATCCTTCTTCATAGACCCCATCAGTGATTTGCGAGAGCACTTGTCCTAGATTTGCTTGACTCTGCAGCTGAAAAATGCAGCAGGCGGAAAGCTAACTTCGGAACAGTTGGAGGGCTTACCCCCTGACACCAGCAGACATTCTCTTTCCTAGCCAGGGACCAATTATATAAAGGACCATATGGAAAACCTTCACTGGAAAAGAAATAAACTATGTCTAAGTTTAGACTCAAGCGGCCAAGAGGAGTCTGTTGTAACCAGGGAATAAATTAAACGTCGGCAAGGCAAGGAGGCTGTGCCAGGAAAGGGGACATGGGACACAGTGATGTCTTAGCTCTTTCAGTCTGGCTTTGTCCCAGGTCACCCTATGATCGTGGGTAAGTAGGTCACTTGACCTCCTTGGCCTCAGTTTCTTCATCTGTAAAGGAGACAAATTCACCCGACAGTCCGAACCCCGGCAAAGGCAGTAGCACGGCTGTCCGGGGGAAGACAGCTGAAGACATGATCTGCGTTCAGAGTGACCTTGTTTTAGATCTAACAGTCCTACAAATGTGTGTATTAATAAACTGTATTTAACACATGTGTAGGAAACTCGGTTTTTAAAGAATTAGTTCTTAAATTCAAAATTGTTACTCATGTAGAAGTACCTGGTAATGGGCACATGTCTTTCCTGGTTGAAAATACACACAAGCCTGAATAGACTGTTGTAGCCAAAGCCTTCAGAGCAGTGTGTGCACTCACACGCGCACACACACACGCACATACACACACGCACAAAACCCACACCAATATGCATCGATGGAAAGGTGGATTACTTTCATCAAATGCAAGCGTCTTAGAGATCGATGGCAAGATCATCTCCACCTGCATCAGGATCCAGTTACGGCATCCACTGCAAGGAGGCAATCTCACAGACACCCACTGGGGAGTCCCCGTATGTCGCTGTGGACCCCATGCGTCTGAGCGTCTGGACTCTGTCTCCTGTTCTCAGGCCCCACCAGGACTCTCCCCAGCTCCTTTCTGACATGAGCTCCTCTATCCCCACAGCCTGGCCGCCTCTGCTCACTTGGACTCCTACTGGAACTCTGGCTGGCACATGGCATTTGTGTTCCTCGCACTGAGCCCAACCCTGACTCTCAACATGGACTTGCGACTCCGGAGCCTTAAAGAGATGACTTTGGCCTCTGTGGCAGCTGATGTTTTCAGGAGAGAGAATCCAGCTGGTTCCTATTAGAGCAATGACTTGCACGGAAAGCTGGGTGATGGGCTCTCACCGCTGCCTGCGCCCACCCTTCCATGGTTATGGGGGGACGGGGGGCGGGCAGGGAACAGGGCTACTGGCACGGTCACCGCACAACCCAACAACCTCCCCTGAGAAAAACACAGTAGGTACAGCAGAGAAACTTGGAGTCCCTTTTTTGCTTTTCTACCTTCTGATCTCCCCATCCCCCTTTTGAGAGACAGAGTGAAAGCCACTGATCTAAAATAATCTAAGACTGAAGTAACTCTGAGCCTATGACTTTCTTTATATTGGGCCTCTCGGTCTCCAATCTTATTTATCAAATAGGGCAAAATCCACACACCCAATTCCAAGGAACAATCCAGAGATAAAAAAAAAGTTCAAACTTCTTGTCATTTTTTCCTATCTTTTAAAGGCGTACACTGGTTCAACTAAAGGACCACCTTCCTCTTTCCATGTAAAAAAAGGCACCTGATGTCATGACTTCAGTAAACGTTCATTAATTGCCTACGGCGTGCTGGCGATGGCTGGCACTGGAGAGCCAGACACCGAGCAGACCTCCTTAGACCGGCGAGACGGACAGGTGCACGGGGAATTCCGGCGCAGGCCGAGATCACGATATTGTACATTTGTGTGGTGACATCACCTCGTTCTTCTCACAGAGCCCAGTGACACAGTGTCTGCTCAGAACACATCCGAACACAACCAGAGGCAGCTTTAAGTTGAAGACAAAGACAAGAAGGTTCATTTTACCCAGTTCCCCCCAGCTCCATCTGTCCTCCCCACACGGCATTCTTCCTCCCGACGCCCACGACCGCTTCATCCCTCTCCGAAAACTCACCCGCGGTGATAACGTATCTACCGCAGACGTACATGCTATGACAAAAATAATTTCACTGGAATGGATAACCTCTTGGGTCCATCCCACCCCTGAGATGCTGGGTTTCTCTGGTCGTAATCCTTTATCTGTGTTTACAGGAGAGCTACATTTCTCCCATCGTTTATCTATTTTTGTGGAACCCAACCTCTACATTATCTTTGCCAGCTTGGCTTTTTCCCTTTTTTTAAATAAAAATCGAGGTGCCAGTGTTCACTTTGATATACTATACAAAAAAAAAAAAAAAAAAAGCCTTGTCCCATCCCTTTCTCTGTCTTTCCTCTGTTGAGATTTCCCATATCAGTGACAGAGAAAGAACACACAGTATAGCTTGTGTTCGTGTCCATGAAAAATAAGATCAAGCAGCTGATCTCTTCTGATTGCAAATTAGAGAAAATATAATGGTGCAGGTAATAGCTTTGGGGAGGGGGCATGCGAAACAGCCCCACACTTTGTCACATGTGACCTTCTTATTTTCCAATTACTCATTTAACATAGGGGATGATAATTAATTTTTTTTTAAATTTATTAAATAACAATGTATTAATTTATTTCAACATTGGCTTTTAAAAAGGTGTTATTTGTTCATTCAACAAATACTTATTTAGTGCCTGCTATGTGCCAAGCCAGTGTTAGGCGTTGGGGATACACCAGTATATAACCCATGGTCCCTCCCTTCTGGAAGCTAGTGGGGAGAAGTGTTTGGATTTGATAAAGATGAGGGAGGTGGAAGTGGAAGGTGCTACGAGAACACACAGTAGGGAAAGAAACTTACAACCTAATTAGAATCTAATCGTATAAGCAGTGTGCAAACATGTGTGTGTGAAGGAATGAGGGAGAGACGGGGAGATGTGTTTTCTTGGTTTTGTCTACTTTGGGCATCAAAATCTTTATCAAGTTATTCAGGGGGTGTCACTCGGTCCAGCTACCTAAATAGCACAGTGCTCAGTGGATTTCATTAACTTGAGATTGTCTGAAAAAGACAATAGGATTGAGGAGAGTGACAGAGAGTATGAATGTGTTGAGAATGGCCACACTCTCGGGCTCAGTTAGATTCAGGTTCAACTGCATTATGGTAAAACAAAACAAAACAAAACACTGGCTACTCAAACAAGACAGAAGGTTCTTCCTTACGTAAAAGAACAGAGGGGTAGAGGGGGTAGCGAGCAGTCCAGAGCAGGCATGCCACGCCACGGCGTCAGAGACAGCGCTACTCCGTCCCGTCTCGTCATCCTTAGCACGTGGCCTCCTGCATAGCCCGGATGCTCGAGCTCCAGCCATGCTGACCACACTACCGGCAGCGGGAAGGAAGAAGGAAAAGATCCCCCATGCCTTTAGGAATAACTACACTTTACACTCCTGCTCTCATCCCATTGGCTGAAGCTTAGCGACATAACACGCAAGTTGCAAAGGAAGCTGTGCCCGAGATGACCACGTGGACAGTTAAAAAATTGAGGTTTTATTGCTAAAGAAGAGGAGAAGAGGGACTGGAAAATAAACAGCGCTCTTTGCCACACCCCACATCCCCAAGACTTTACAGAAGGTTCACTGCATGGAGCTAAATACAACAAATTACAGAGAACCTTTACACCTTCACTACTGCTCCTCTTCATTAAGGGACTCAGACCACCCTTCACCTGAGTAGCTGAGGGATTAATTCCTGTAGACTCTAGATTCTTCTCTGTTTGACCAACATTGTTCTCGTGTGCCTGCAGCGGCAAGTCTAATTCTCACTTCAGGACCCTTGTTATTAAGCCCGGAAAAGTCTTTTAAAAATATTCCTTTTTAAAAAACTATAAGGCAGTGTATGTTTATTGTAGAAATTTTGGAAAAATCAGAAAAATAGGAAGAAGAAAAGAATACAACCATAATTTCACCATCAGAGAGAATTTCTATAAACATTTGGAGGTATATGTTTCAGTCCTTTTTTAACCTTTTACTAAACATTATAAAAGTAATACATAGTATATCTTTCAGGTAAAAGATTCAACTGATACATAAATATACAAAGCAAAAGATGAAAGTCTCCCCATAACATCCTTCATTTATTTGTTCAGCCATTCAAAAATACTGAGTTTTAATTATGGTGCTAAACCCTGGAATTACCACGGTCGTTACGACAGACGCATACGTGTTCTCATGGGGCTTAGTCTAGAGCTGTGCACAGATAGCACATGAGAGGGAAAGAAGGTGGGGTAGAGGGGGCTCCTTCAGATATTGGTGGTGGTGATGCTTTTGCAAGTCACAGAAAGCCTGGACAATCTAGCCTAACACCCAGAAGCACAGTTTGCCCCAGTTGTTCCAATGACATCGTCAAAGAACTGGATTCTGTCTCCACTTTCCGGCTTAGCTACCTCAGCACTGGTACCACTCTAAGGTGGGCTCCACTCTCACAGACCTGATAGATCTTCTAGCAGCTCCTGGGACTGCAACTTTTCTCATTGTTAGCCGTTACTTCGCCAACACTACAAACCATAGTCCTGGAATTAAATTTCACTGGCTTGCCTGGGCTAACGTGGTCCGTTCCTAAACCAATCGTTATAGCCTGTGGGATGGGATACGCTGGTTGGCCTAAGGCAGTTACAACCCATTCCAGGAGCTGAAAGTGGATTGGTCCTACCAGAACCACTTGGCGAGGAAAATTATGGTCCTCTTAGGAAGAGGAGCAGGAACATTTTTGCTAGGACACGGGGGTGGACAGCTGACTAGCGATCACTGTCTGTGTAACTTGACACTTCATGGAAGAGGAGGAGGCAGCCTCATGAAGAAGTAGAGGAAGAAGGGTAAAAAGGTTCTGAGTTGAGAGAGCAACTGGCATGTTCAAAAAGATCAGAAGAACAGAATTGCAGGGTGACAGAGAGAGGGGAGACATTGTGATGGTCATTCTTCCTGTCATGTCTCTATACAAAACAAGTATATTTGTTTTCCCTGCACATAATGGGAATCATGTTCTGTGAACTGTTTTCTGACTGGCCTTTTCTCACCAGCAAAGAGAAATGCCTTGGAAACATTTTTATGTCAATACATACCAATGGCCATAGTTTATGTGCATCAACAGTTTATTTGACTATGTTTAATGATGGACATTTTTTCCAATGTTTTTACATGAATCTTGAAGGAAATGCGTCTGTCTTTAGACTAAATTCCGAGCTACAGAATTTCTGGATTACGGAACATACACACTTGACACGTTGGCGATTCTGCCGGGTTACCCGCCCAGTGGCTTTGCTAGGAATGATACGCTGAACCAGAAAGTACGGGAGTGTCTGTTCCCTTAACAACACTAAGTATGATCAATATGTTTAATTATTTCCAATCTAAAGGATAAGAAATGCAAGCTAATTGTTGATTTAATTTTCATTTCCCTGATTACTAGTCAAGTTGAACAACTTTTCATATGTTTATAGTCTGTTGGCATTTCTATGTTAATTGCCTATTTCTATTCTTTCTCAATTTTTCAATTTTTTTGGCATTAATAGGAACTATTTATATATTCTGAATATTAATCCTGCCTATAATTAGTGTCATAAACATTTTCTCTTAGTCTGTTCTTTATTTTTCCCAAAATTTTATTATGAAAAATTTCAAATACTCAGCAATTTGAAAGAATGTCACTCATTTTTTAAACTTCTCTTACAATGCATTTCATATACAGAATTTAAATCTTAGAAGGTACTATCATCATCTCCATTTTATAAATGAGGAAAGTGAGGTTTAGAAAAGCTGACCCACCTACAATCACGTCAACAAGTGGCTGTGACAGCCTTCAGATCAAAGCTGTCTGGCTCTAGATCCCGTGCTCTGAGCCAGTCTAACCACCCAGCCACACTCCCACGCTCCCAACCACTCGGCTACATTGTGTTTGTGTTCCACACTGCATCTGTGCTGACCTGGAACCCAGGATTTATCAGGCTGAATGTCAACTGACTACTTATGTTACTCACATCACAGTGACATGAGCTCCACCAGCTCTTCTGCAGAAATGCCCCCCTCCTACACGTCTCCCAGTTGATGCCACCACTCAGCCTCAGAGGACACTCTGCTCCAGCTTTGCCTACTTCCCCATAAGGGGGGGAACCCATCCTGCCCTTCCCATCACTACCTGCAGTGGGGCATGGGCCAAGCTCTAACTCTGAAATTCTACCAAAGTGTAAGAATAATGAGAATACAGAAGAATAGCATTCAACTGCTGGGCAGGCTGGCCCGCCCCTGGGCGTTCTCATCTGCTATCTCTTTTATTCATTACTGAGTGGCTTCCTTTTGGCAGGGTGAGCTCACATGTAAATCAGGACCCCTCTCTGCCTCAGAATCAGGCCAGATGGACCCTGGAAGAGGGGGACACTTTTACTCTGCCCTGATCTAGATAGAGCCTGTCTTCCAAATCATTTATTGCCCAGGATGACAGACAGCACATGTTTTCAATCTCTCCAGAAGGAATCCATCACCAGTCTGATCCTAAGGGCCTGTGCTGAAGATCATACAAGAGACTGGCATCAATACAACCCGCAGTGTGGGCTACTCAGTATTCAGGAGAACCTGGGATACCCATCCTCCAGGTGTGACACAGATAGTCCAGTGCAGCAGGACCACGCGAGCCCAGGACAACTCCTTTCCAGGCTGCCCTCAGCCCCAGGGCCTCATTGCCCATGACAAGTCTCCCACAGCATCTGCAAGTCCCGTGAAAACTGTGACATGTTCACCCCTCTCCCCTGTGCCTAACCTAGCACCCAGCACCCAGTTCTCTGCAGATGCTGGCTATGCCTGCTGTCTCTAGCCCGCCTCTGGTACAATCTCATCTCTGAGCCCTGGCAAAACATTAACTTTCTGCATCAGCACGTCTGTAGTCTCAGCAGCCTGGAGCCAGGGGAATCAATCTGAACATTTCAAGCCCTGGAGAGAAAAGCCTTTTCTCACGCTGCCCTGGGGGTAGATGCAAGGCAAGCCCTGGGATTCCAGACGGGAGGTTTAGGACAAGATGCAGAAAACACAGCGCTGCACAGCTCAGCGTCAGTGTTCTTTTCCTGGTCTGTGTTGACAAGACAGACAGTGGCTCTCAGACAGTACGATCCATGGCTGTGACGGAGGCAGACGCAGGCAAACAGGCTCAATCTGAAGCCCGGAGTTCTCTGCCAGTTAGTTCATTCAGGGCTATCCAGGGACCTGCTCTGATTTGTGCGAAGGGAAGAGGCCAGTGTGGTCAGCAGCCCAGCACTGTGTGTGAGTGCTGTAATCCGTTTGCCGTACATGGGTACTAGCCAAGGGAGAACAGAAAAGGAGTTTGTCTTTGGCAGGAAAATGGTTGGTTAGAAAATTAATTATGGGAAGATAGCCAACTTGAGAATCTTCTAGATGTATTTTATTTATATGACCCTCCATTGACTCAAGAGCCATGAGATGGTGCTATGGGTTGAATTTTGCCTGCCTAAAATTCAAATGTTGAAGTCCTAATCCCCGGTACCTGATAATGTCACCTCATTTGAAGACAGGGTCTTTGTGGAGGTGATCAAGTAAAATGAGGTCATTAGGCTTTAAGCCAACATAACTGGTGTCCTCATAAGAAGGGGAAATTGGACACAGGGACATGCACAGAGGGAAGATGTGTGAAGAGACGTACAGAGAAGAAGACTGTCTACAACCCAAGGAGGTTGGCCCGGAACAGATTCTCCCTTGTAGCCTGCAGGAAGAATCACCTTGCTTTTGAACTTCTAGCTCCAGAGCTGTGAGCCAATAAATTTCTGTTGTTTAAGCCACCCGGTCTGTGGTACTATGACTGTAGCCCTAGCAAACTAATACAAAGGGAATCTGGGTATTGGTCATTTGTCATACATACCTGCACCAATCCTGAGGGAAGTCAGATGTCTGCTTAAGGGCTGTGACTTTCTTATCACATTCCCACTGGCTCCTAGGGCCTGAGGATTGCTCGCACTCAAGACACGACTGGAAAAACCCAATGGACCGTAGGCACATGTCCTGCATAACTGATCAGACCCAAAGACAGGCAGTCTTTCCCAGATTCTCTGGCCCTGTCTCTAAAAGAAAACTCAACAACTTGACCTGGTTGTCCTGACTGCGCAGTTTGGTGCCGCCTGTGCTAACTCATGTCGGCTGCAGCCGGGTTCCTGCAGGCTGAGCCGGCAGAAGCTGAGGTCCTGGCTGGCTGTGGCCCCTGGGCCGACCACACGTGCAGGGCCTGCTGCCAGCCGGCGGCTGCGTCCACACCAGGGGCCTGACCCGCTAGGAGTGTCCAGTGCTCTAAAAACGCCAATCCCTGCACTTGTTTTTGTGAACTAAATTAAAGTTGAATTAGGAAAAGGGAAGTCCAGACACGTCTGCTGAGAGAAGGGGAGAATTCCTCGGAGAGGATGAAACTGCCAGACAGACAGGGGATACTGATGATTAAGGACGCACGAGGGGAGACTGGCCTGGCACGAATATCTGCCACTTACTGAAGGCTCCTGTGCGCCAGACCACATCCCATTGCTTTAAATCTACCACCACAGTCTCATAAAACCCTATGAAATATGTATTGTTATCATTTTTCAGAGGTGAAAACTGAGATACATATGGATTAGTTTGCTTGGGATCATACAGAGGTAAGAATAAACCAAAAGTACCTGTTCATTACATTAGGCTACTTTCCTTGGAATAAAATCATCCCTCTATTCCCGTTCGCTGAGTCGGCAGGAAGGGAAGCAGGGCTGGAGGGGGGCGCTCCCAGAGTCACTTTCTCTCTGTTGCCCCAGATCCTGCCCTGTGCCCGGGAGCTTGACTTCCGCATTGCCTCAGTGGGCTCATTGCCTGCTGGCTCCCACCTGAGTTCAGCCAGCGGAAGCCAAGTGCAGGAGACGGGACGAGAAGAGGAAAGTCACGTTGGGTTTATTTCCTTGTCTCTCTCGCTGCCGACTTGCCCCAGGCTGGCTGTGTCCCTCACTCCCAGGCCAGAGTTTTTATCCAGTAGCCCTCTCTACACGGCTCTTTCTATGGGTTCCACTAATGTCACTTCTGTTCCCAGTCCTCGAGTACTGAACTACCCTTGGCTTTTCCTTTCAGTGCTGGCCACACCTTTGTAAAAAGTCCCTTTACCAAATTCTCCTTCAATCATCCGGCTTTTGTGTGCCGTTTTATTTTCCCGCTGGGGCCCTGACTGGTGCAGAGAGCAAAGCGAGCTCAAGACAGGGGAGAGGAGAGGTGGCAATGAGGTAGGCCTGGGACCACGTCCTGAGAGAGGGCCAAGGACGGTAGGGTCCCCGACAGGTGGAGGGGGTATAGAGGGGTGCTGTGTGGATGGGGTCGAGAGGGCGCCACTTAGAGTTGAATAAGGGTCATGCTGAATGGCGCTGTGGGCCCCTTTGGGATTACATGGCCAACGATTTGAAGAACCACCAATTTATTATTGGCTTCTGGACTTGGTAAGTCTAAGAACAGAAATAGAACGACGTGTCCCAAGAGCCTGGCAAGGGTAGAAGGAAAAAGAGAAGAGCTCCGAGATGCCCAAGAGCCCCTAGTCCAGCAGGGAGACATGTGAAAGGAGACGGCCACGGCACGCCAGGCGCCAGAACAGAGCTTTGCCCACTGCCTGGCAGGTGCCCTGGAAGGTGTGTGGCTTGGGTGGAATTCAGGTCCCGGGTGCTTTCTCCACCATATCTAGGTCTCTCTGGAGTACCTGGGAAGAGACTCTGGACTCTGTGCCTCAGTCGTTCCGATCCTTCAGTTCTGGGGTCTGGCCTGAGAGAAGACAGGTGCCTGGAAAGTTTTAATGATGTCCCCAGCTGGCACTGATAGTGAGCTAGATGCTATTTTTGCTAAGCTCTTGGAAACTTCTTAATCCTGCTCTGCCAATCAACGTTCCTCCCGTTGAGGCCCCAGAGGGAGAAATAAATATGGGAAAATATCTGACAAAAATAAAATACAACAAACATAATAATGTATTATTAGTTGTGTTTTTGCCTCTAACCCCAAAGCACAGAACTCTTGTAAGCTGGTAAATACCCTTCTCCAGCACTTGTTAGGCCCAGAGAACTTCAGACCAAAGGTGGATCTAATGCAAACCCATTAACTACCAGAGGAATGTAGGCAGAGAGAAATGGTAGCAGAAGAAAGGGTTTGGGGTTCCAGTACTTTAGCTCAGAGCTGTCCTGGCCCGTGTCTAGCAGGAGAAAGAGGGAGCACCCAGACAGAAACGGGTGCTGGCTGAGACGGAGGAGCTGACCTGTGTCTGCTTCCCTGTCTGCAACCAAAAGGGAAGAAGCTAAAAAGAGGATCGCACCAGGTACCAACCCTGTAACTCACAGGTCCCAGAATCTACATTAATGTCCTTCCTTCTTGATAGGACCCAGGAGAGGAGTGAGTGGGAGAGGAGGAGACTTGAGAACACCCGTGAGGGCCTGTGTCTCTTCCTCTCCTCTGTGACTCAGCGCTCCTGCAGGTAACAACTGGACTGGACAAAACGTAAAAGACAGTGTGATCTGAGAGCACAAGAGACTTGAGAGCGAACACATCCGGCAGGTTCTGGAGGGGAGATGTCACTCAAAACAAAGGCAGAACGGCCTGGTGCAAGTCGTCAATTTTATGGGTTTTGTGGCTCAGGGGCAGACTGAAATCTACACTCCACGGGGCAGCTAAGAGTCCACTAGAAATTCCATCATCTTTCTGGTCTGAAAAACTAGAGGACTGGGTTTGGGGCAACCACAGCTACTGTAAAGTGAGGGAGAAACCCAGAAAAGGAGAAAACCAGAGGAGGAGGGCCTCAAACCTTGTATATAATCTCTGCCCAGGTCTCTGGATGAGCCCTGGCCCACGCACTACCAGGAGAGGCTCCAGGGAAGCTCAGGGCTGCTGCCTGAGAGGCAGAGTATGCAGTCTGCGTCCAACCAACTGCATTTTCTTCTGGGGTAAAGGGGAAACACTCTTCAGGATATGAGCAGGATATATCAATAACAACGTCCGGTCTCCCAAGTGTAACATTTACAAGTTCCAAGACGCAGTCCAAAACTACCGTGCATAGGACTAACTAGCAACATCTGACCTCAAGGCCTGGGTCTGTTGCTCCATTAGAGATGGCGGGGGCAGTTGTTCTCTAACTGGGGGTCCCTGGGACCCTTGCAGGATCCATGAGGTCAAACTATTTTTATAATAACGCAAAGATATTATTTGTCTTTTTCCTTCTCATTTTCCCCCAAGTGTACAATGGAGTTTTCCAGAAGCCATATATAAAACATGTGACGTCAAAACAGATTGAATGTAAAAGTAGCTACGAGACTACAGCTGTCTTCTATGAATCTAGGTATGGAAGAGGTCTGCACAAATATGAAACAATGCCACTTGTCATACTCACTTTTTTCTAATTTGGAAAGTCTAGTTATTTTCCATAAAAATGATGAGCTTATTATTTTAAATAAACTGATAGATTATTTTAAAAATCTCTTACTTTTCATTTCTAATGTGGTAAATGTAGATAACCATTACCCACATAAACAAAAATTCTTTGGGATCCAAGTACTCAGGAGGGTAAACGGCTCTGAGAGCACAGAGTCGAAAACCCCCGGTGTGAGGGAGGCAGTTACGCTCAAACTGCAGCGTGCCCGGCGGTCCCCCGGGAAGCCTGCTCACACGGATGGCTGGCCCTGTCCCCAGAGTTTCTGATTCAGCAGGTCTGTGGTAGGGCCTAAAAATGTTCTTTTCTGACAAGTTCCCAGCTGATGCTGATCCAGAACCTACTCAGGTGTAAGCGCGGCTGTGTGAGTAGCGCAGACCCCCTCCCACTGCAGGACCGAGGCATTTAGCGCCCAGCTGCCTCCACTGGTGCCTGCTTGGTGGCTCACAGCTGAGTCCCTCAGGCCTTCCCTGGGCAGAAGGGGCTGCCTCGTCCACTGCGGCACCTCCCCCTCGGGGACAGCCCACACCCAGGGACCCGGCGGTGTGGGAGGCCCAGCCCCGTCGCCTGCACGCAGGACCAGGCCGCAGAGCCTTTCCAGCTTCGGAGCTCCCAGCTGGGCCCTCTCTGCACCTACATCCCAGTTCGACTTCCTCCTCCGCCACTCCTGCCACCTGCACCCCCTCTCGGGGTTCCCGACAGCACTGCCTGATGCACAGACCTCTGTGTCGTCCCCCCGGGCCCAGGGGACTAACCTGTAACGCACGGCGAGAGGGCGCGCCTGCTTCGCAGCCTCCGCAGCGCCCAGCCTCTCCGACCGCAGAGCAGCGGGTCCGCCGAGGGCCGGGCTTCGTTGCGTTTGCCTACATGGCAAGCCGGAAGCTTAAGTCTCCAGCGCTCCGGATGTGGATTCGCCCGCAGAGCACTTCCGGTTGGCGCACGCGGCCGACCACGTGTGCTGTCGCCGGCTCGCGCCTGCGCACCAGGGCCGATTGGCCCGTTCTTAGGAATTTACCAAGCTGAGTGCTAAACACAGCCACGCCAAAAATTAAATTTTACATAAATTTGCAATTAAATAGATTATATAAACATATGCGTAGCTATGTAATAAATTATTTATATAATTATATCTTAAAAAGTCAATATGTACTCAAAAGCTTATCACTTCCTAATTATTTGACTACATTTTACTATTATCCATGTTCTTAAGGTTATTGACATCTATTATATCAGTAAAGTGAAAATTATATGTAAGGGTGCACCACATAAGTACAAAAGATTTCGATAACCTTAATAAAGGTAATAGAAGATGTACTCAAATAATTAGAAAATAAAAAAGCAAAGTTAGGTGGTCAGGAAATAAAAGAGTTGCTAATCTCTGGGGAAACAGCCAATAAGGGGCTGACCGACATCTTCTATCCCAGCTGGGAAGCTGCCTGCTTTACCTCCTGACCCAGGGGAGCATCAGAAGCTACTTTATTTCTCTTAGCTCTTTGCTGATAGAACTCTACGACTTCCCCACAAATGTGGCTGGAATTCTGACTTTCTTATTTTATCATCTGGTCCTATCTATTCCTATCTTCTAATACCAACTCTGTGCTAAGCTTTGGAACACAGTAGTTCAAGTCTAACAGAGACTATAGACATATACAAAAGTAATGAAATACAGTGACGTGCACATCTAAGTAAAAAGAGAACCTCATAAATGTCTATTGAACAGAACTCCTAGAAGCATCACATGACTGACTGTGTATTAGGGAAAATTTCACGGAAGAAATGACACATAAGCAATGTCTTGCAGCACAGCTGGGATCTGCCAGGTATGCAAAGGATGCCAACTGGAAAGAACATTTTGTACAAAGGCACAGAGACAGTTCAGGATATAGCCTTTGATTTTTTGGTCATGGGGACCATGCAGAGCTGCCCACACTCTCCTCTGGTCCCCGAAGACCACATGTTGTCCTATCAGCATCAGGTCTGCTGGCATCAGAGAGGGGCCAGCTGGCTCACATTGCAATCACAGCCCTGACTAAGGCTGTGCTCACAGGCTATTATAATCCCCTGAGCTAATTGGGCACTATTTCTATATCTGTTTGCTCTTGCAGCTTTGTATGATGATTCAGAGTTTTTATGATTAATCTCATATTGGAAGAGCTACCTGTGGAACACTTCTCTGAAAATCTTCCAAGGGCAAGACTTATCTCACCGCTTGTGATGGTTTAGCCAGACCTGCTGGTTGGAAGGTGTTGAAAAGGCATAAAGTGAACTGTGACTTTTGCTGTCTGACTCTAGGATCATGTCCAGAGTTGGTACACTGACCTTCAGCTTGGGATGATTGATTTGGATGAACTAAAATCCTGGCAAAGTTCCTAGAAGCTTCAGCAGCTTGTGCTAAAAAGTTGTTCCATGTCCTATAAAGCAAAAAACGAGGTCGCTGTGGTATTAAAATCAGGACACAGCACAAGTCCCACCAGACCCCTGTGTAGCAGTAGCTTCTAGCTTTTTTTCTGGGACCAAGAGGCTTCAAAACAAGCAACCAGGAGCAATGAGGAGGAAGCTCACAGCAGCCAGATGAGTAGGTACTGTCCCAGCACTGGGGCAGGTGGGCAGGTCCCAAGTTGCCAGGCCCTAAACCTTTCAAATATATCCCTTCTTTGTAAACTTATTTTCATTTCCGTCTCCCTGGCAAGACTGCCAGTTCCTTGAGGGCAAAGACTAGGTTTGACTTACATCTGGCTCCCAAGTGTTGAATGGTTGGATGGGTGCATGGATGGATAGATGGGTGGACAGATGATTAATCTTGCTCTGTAGACTCTTACAGTGAAAAATTTAAGTAACTTAGAAAATGTTTATTAAAAACTTACTTGCAAGAACCTTTTCTAAGTCTTCTTCATGGATTATTTTATGTAATCTTCACATCACTCCTATGAGACATACATTATTAGTAACCCTATTTTATAAATGAGGAAACTCATTTAGAAAAGATTAGTCACTTTCTCAAGATCACACGGTTAATGAGAGGAAGAAGGCTCAGGCTCATTCTGAATCCAGAATCTTAATTGTCAACACAGCTCAGCGAGGGAGGTAGCCTGGCGCCCAGGTGTTGAGGGGCGGCAGGTGGCAGAGCAGGCTGGGCAGTGAGAGAGCATCCTGGGGAAATGGGATCACAGCCAATGTCTAAAGGGTGGTCACAATGTGAAAAACTGCAAAGAAGATGGGAAAATGTTCCAGAGAGGAGGACAGAGTGGGCAGAACTTGTTGGGATTGTGATGGTCCATGTCAGGTCGTGAGAAGAGACTGGAAGGGGGTTAGAGCAGGCGTTTGGGGTCAAATATGCCTGTAAACCAAACTTCCTCCCTTGCCTTTCTCCTGGAGTGTGTCCATTAAGCTGAAAGAAGAGATCACTCGTGCACATTCCTTCTTCCATCAGCGAGTCTGGGTCTCTTGCACGACTTAGCCTAAGGGAGCAAGTGAAGCAGAAATGCCCACATCCATGCCAGGCTGGCACGGGAGTTATTTCTGTACGAAGTAGCTGCCTGCTGCCTGTCCCCTGTGATCAAGCCCATCTTGCACGAGGTCTCCACAGAAGCCCCCATTGGCATGGAGGGAGGCAAAGAAAATACACTGAGTCAGAAGCAGATTTGCAAGTAAGCAGGAAGCCCCTCAGAAGTCCTGCCAGGAGGAACCGCAGTACTCGGTGTTCAATTAGAGAACATGATAGAAGAGAGCACCTGGAGCAAGTTCCAGGGCAAATGCAAGCGGCTCCATTGTGCTTGGAAATGGGGCACGGAGTGCTCCCCATTTCAGACTAGGAGGTTAGGGTGTCAAATGGATCCTTGGTGCAGATATGGAAGACTCTGTGAGAAGGTGGAGAGGATCGATACTTACAGTCGGGGTCTGCATGCCAGGCAGTGTGCCAGGCACTCCATATGTGTCTTCTAATTAAATTCTACAGCATGTCTATGAGGGTGTAGAGATTCAGAAAGGTTAATTGACTTGCCTCAAATCATCCAGCTTTCAAGTTGTTGAGTCATATTTGAAAGCCAATTCTGTCAGGCTCCAAGTGCTTGGCATTGCAATTGCTTCTGCACAAATATTCCAAACAGCCTCCTCCTGGGAGTAGAATACGAACTACTCCACTGAACACAAGGTGTCCTAACCATTAGCCTGATGAGAACACTCTAGATCATGTAGATCGTGGGCTAGTATAAAGGTTATTAGACAAGTTATTAGAAGACCTGAAATGCAGTTTGTAGTATTTTTGAGGAGTACATGAATGACTCTTAAACTTGAAGGAAGTATATGTAAAAAGCATTATCATAGTGACCAGCACACAGTGAATGTGTAATAAATGTCACTTGTTGCTGTTATTTGAGACACTATTGGCTTGAAGAGTCCTAGAAATGGCTTCATGGTTGGGAATCGCAATAGTAGACAATCTCTAAAGTTTTTTTTTTAAGTTCTACCATTTTGATTCTGTCTGCCTTCTCCATCCCCGTCTTCAAGATTCTCCTAGAAACTTTTGAAACTGCATAAAAGTATACAGCTCAGTCCTAACTCCCTATTTCGAGGCACCCACAATCGACATTCATTGTATTTTCTTCTAACCTATTTCCCCCTATTTTCCCCTATTATGTGGTTTTACATAATAAATATTATTGTGCTTAAACTTCCGTTATGTTTTTTTCATTTAACTTTGTATCATAAATATTTTTTCACATCCTTAAAATTCTTTCTAAATATTACTTGTAATGAGCAAAGAATAAATTATCATTTGAATGACTCTACAATGCTGGGCATTTAGTTTGTTTATAACATTTGACTAAAAGAAATGATGCTTCAAGTAGTATCTTTGTACAATAAATCATAGCATATAACATTACTTCCTCAGGACTGAGACTCTGTATGGCAGAAGACATCACAGTGCCTTAATACACGTCAGCCTGACTCTCGACTTATGGGCCTTTTTACCAATTGAAACTATTTCTCCAAGTATTTTTTAAAGATAGGATATGTGGCTGGTACATTTACTCAATATATGTGTACCTGAGAGTATTTTCTTGTTGCTTTCGCATGTGAATTATTGTACCCCATTGTTTTTCCCTTAAAACTATTACTCTCTTTTGCTCTGTATTTTAGCATCACAGAGGAAAAATGTGGAGCCAAACTGATACGTGTTTCTTTTTGGGTTACTTATGGGACATCTGAAAAGATACTTGTAGAATTTTCTTTTTACTTAGAATTAGAAATGTTTTATTTCAGATTTATATTGAGGTATAGGTCATTTTCATTGATTCTATCTGGGAAGGTAGTAAGATTGCCCAGCCACTAATATCTTGCTGTCAAGGTCCTCCCTTTAAAGAAAAAAAAATTCTGCAGAACTTTCTTCAACGATGTTCTTCATTATTGATTTGATATCAATGATTCTGGATTTTCCCACAGACATTCTTATAATTACTAGGTGAAATGTCTACTCCATGTTTTCTGTATATGTATTGTCACTGCCATTTCAATATTTGTCCCATTTCTCTAATTATTAAACATATTTTAAAGTTTCTTCTTTGTATTATTCAGTTGAATTCTTCTGCCACTTCTGATCTTCAATGACACCAGTGTAGACTTAATTCTATACTTTCCGTTTACAGAAAATCTATATTCTATCTACCTTATCTTCTATCTTATATTGTCTTTTCATTTCAGCTTACCCTAACCTTGTGGATTTCTGTTTCTGTTTCAGAGCCGTGGTATCTCCTGGCATCCTACTAAGTATCAACATAATTCTCTGAACTTTTTCTGATTCCTGTAGTAAATTATCTTCAAAGATTTGATTGTTTCTCTGCATCTTCAGAATAATAGAGCTAATCCTGTAGAATATTCTGATGAAGAATCCCATAATGTTTTTTTTTCTCTTGTGTGCTTGAACAAATGAGCTTTATGCAGAGCCAAATATTGCTATATATGTTATTTATCTTTGGTGCCTTTGAACTCTAGTCAACTTTTCTTCTCATATTTTCTAACCAAAAAAAAAAAAAAAAACAATATGCATACTTCCCAGCCCAGTTTCTTGTTTCCACAGTGTGCAAAAACTGCTGTGCTAATGTATACACGCACACACACACACACGCACCCCATACGGGCTCCCCTCCTCCATACATCTTGTTTAGCTGTTTTCTCAGAGTTTATGTCTATGAGTGATATAAAATGTATGGAAAGAGTATGTGTGAAGTGCACTGAAGGAATTAAGGAACAATATTTCATCTGCCAAAAATGCAACATCCATGTGGTTGAGAGACATTGCTCCATTTTTTGGTTGTGTTTTTGAATCAGGTGAACAGTGATGATCAAAGGTTCTACCTACCTACCTACTTTAGGATAAGAATTCTTCATAGGCGAGTTAGTGGACATATGAGAAAAGCTGTGTCTCTCAGGCGATGGCAAGATTTCATTTTAAGCCAGAAGCAACATTCTAGGAAGCAAATGTCTACCTGGTTTTCTTGGGTCACAGGAACTATGCTAACCCATTCTAGACCGTATTCAATTCCTCTACAATTAGGAACAAGTTTTACTGCTATAACCCACTTTTTCTATTTGCCCTCACCATCACCTTCCTACTTTCTCTGTCTCCTCCGTTTTTCTAAGTAGCTCTCTGTTTCATTTAAAATCTTTACTTCTTTCCTTTGAACCACCAAGTTTTCAAACATTCCTCTTGGTTGGATGAGTTCTATGCAACAAAGAAGAGATCTTTCTGTAGCAATGAGTTGTGAGAATAATAATTTTCTACATGTCTCTAATTTACAAAACATAGATATCATCAATCTCTAATGCAGTGAATGGTTACGCTTAATTATTTTTTACATCATTTCCCACTAATGTGTTTAGGGGAAGTGATTACTGGAGATGTGATTGAAGCACTAGGAATGCCATTTGGGAGACAGATGGTTTGTCTCAACCCAAGAGCTGTATCCGTCAGTAGGAAAAGGGAGTCACGCCCACGTGGGCTGGTAGGTGTGTGAGACCCGTGTTGGCGTGTGTGCATGCACACGCAGGCATGTCGTGTTAGAGGCTGTTGGTTATGACTGTCTGTGTGGATATAGGATAAATGTAAAGGATTTTTAAGACTCATTAAAATAGTGTACACTGTGAAGTGACAAGCTCCATAGCTCTCTGAGTGAATAATGTTCCCTTTAGTGATGTTCTACATTTCCAGATGTAATAATCATGCAGAACTCATTACCATCTAAGAGAATATGGGGAGTTGGTAGAAACTTGGCAATTGTCTTTCACCAGTGTTAATTTCTGCTACTGGGAACAGAAATAGAAGTTATAGGAGGAGGAATAAATGCTCAAAAATTGCTCCTCTCTCTCCTTCCTAACTCCCGCCTGTTCTCTTCCGTCTCTCTTGCCTGCAGTGTGACAAGCCTGTTCTCAAGGACCCTTGCTTCCCTCTCTGCTTGAATCTCTCTGCTTTCCTCAGTCAAATGCTCAGAGCAGTTTTCCCTTCTTAACCATTGGGAAACCTCCCTCCTGTCATCTTATGTTTGTCTGCCATAGAGTGAACTACGCTAAGAAGTATCTGCCATGGTTTCCGCCTAAAACAGTTCAACGTCTTCATCATGGCTCCCCTTTCATTTTGAAACAAGTTGGATTGTGTGGGTAAATCACTCAAATAGAGGATCCCAACGAATCTCATTGGAAAACAGGTCTGTACGCGAGACAGATCAGTTTAATATTTCTTCGGTGGAAGGTCTCTCTTTGAGCAAAAACATCTCAAAAATTGTCAGCCTCCCTCTTCTTGAGAGCGGTGCTGGTTGTTTCTGAAGCAGATTGTGGGCCAGCAGCGCCCTCTCCTGGCATCCTGACGTTATAGTTTGACATTCCTAATTGGAAGCGCTGAGGTTTTTCTACAGATTTAAGCCAATATTAATTCTCTCTCCCTGGAGACCTAAACCAATGAATTATGGCTCGCGGCTGAAATGGACATCAAGGAGAAGGCTCTTTTTCCCTGGGCAATGTAAAGAAGACGTTGAAGTGTTCAAAAATACAAACAAGAAGCTTGAATTTTGTTGTCTGAAGCTGAGTTCAAATGGCAGCATTGCCTCTCGCCTACTCTGGGACCGCAACGAGTCACTTCCCTTTTGCTCACCTCACAGGCCCCTGTGAGCACCAGCTGCAGTGATGCATCTAGAAGAATCCGCACGTGGCAAATGTTCCATTTATGTCATGTGAAAATGTGAAATTTCCCTAAAGGAGTCTAATCGCTATAAATTTCTGGAGAAAAAAGAATCTGCTGGCAAATATCAAGAATTGTAAGCAAAGTTCATAGGCCTTTTGGCTCAATAACTACACTTTTAGAATTTATGCCAGAAAAAAATAAACGTGTAAAAGGTTGTATATAAAAAAGACGTTTGTTATGGTGTTGTATATGATAAAGATCGGAAATAATTCCAATGTGAATGTCCAAAAAACTAGGGAAATGGCTACGTTGACTTGGTATATCTATGCCATATTTTTATGTTTCCATTTAAAAATACAGATTATAGAAAATCTTAATTAGATTAAAATATTTGTGATGTTAAAACAGGCTATATATTATGTGAAGAATAATATCAAAGATATAGATAAAAACAAATAGAAAAAAAAACTTTGAAGTGAGAAAGTTAGATGATATCAGGTATTGGTAAGAATATAGGAAAAATGATGGTGAAAATTTGAAACACTCTACACAGACTTTTAGATAAATTTGTTAAAGTTAAAAACGATCCTATGATTTTATTCTTGGGTAATTACCCTGAAGAAAAATTACATATGAGCACAAAAATGAGCAGAAGTATATTCACCAACATATTGTTGTAAGAGTGAAAATTTGCAAACAACTTGCTTGTCCACCCACAGTGAAGTAATTAAATGAATTATGATATGTGTGCTTGTTTGCAGGTGATTCAGTGGGAGCAAACAACATCCAGATCTTGAGGCCTTAAGAAAACAAAAAAAGTTCCTACTCCTACCATATGCCCATCACACTTCAGCTGGGGACTCGACTCTGTGTCAGCCTGAAGATCCAGATAGAACTGTGCTGTCCCACTTGGGAGCCACAGCCACAGGTGGAGATTGAGCACCTGAGGTGTGGCTAGTCTGAACTGATAAACACTGTAAATGTAAAATACACACCAAATTTCAAAGGCTTAGTATAAAAATGTAAAAAAAATCTCATTAATAATTTTTAATACTGATCACATTGAAACGACAATAGTTTGAATGTAATGTGTAAATAATATGAATTTTATCTGTGTTTAAACATTTTTTTTGAATGTTACTTGTAGAACATTTTAAATTACATAGCAGCTTGGATTATATTTTTTATTAGAGGGAACTGGTCTGGAACACGACTAGTCTCAACAGCAGGGGAAAGGAGCGGGATGACAACACCTGTGTTGGCTCTTAAAGTTTTTGCCTGGGAGTGACATGTGGTACATTGGCTTTTATGTCCTTGACCAAAGGCAATCACACTAGCATACCTGAGCTTAATAGAGTGGGAAACGGCCATCCTACTGTGTGTCCAGAAGGAGAGAGAGAGAGAACTAGGATATTGGAGAACAGCCCTCCTATCCACCACCCTGGGAATGCCACATCCGGGTTTACAACAATGTGTCAGGTCTATACCTGCGGATGTGGGAAGAGTCTGAGACATACTGCAGAGTGAAAAAGCAAGTTCCTTAACAACACATATGGCATCACTCTGTTTACGAAACACACCCACCCACACCGGCAAGACAAAACTGCACATTTATGAGGACACATATTAATATTGTACAGGTAACAGCCTAGAAAAATGTCCGGAGGGATCTATACTAAACTTAAACCAGTGGTTACCTCTTTGTAGGAAAGAAGTAGCTTTATCTTTAATTTTTTGAATGTTAGGCAACAAAAGTGAAATGTGTTTCTCTTTGGACCGGATGTCTCTGTTTGCCCTGTAGATCCACACTCTACCTTCCTCCACTTGTCCTGTGCCTGGGGAGGCTGGCCCGGCAGCAGGCTGCCTTGCTCGCTGCTTGCTGGTGTGTCTGGCCAGCGGAGGGAGAAGAGAAAGGATAAAGGATTCATTCCACTCCCCAAGATGTCACATCACCCACTCTTCCTGCCGAGAGGTCCTCCCCACCCCACTCTCTCTGCCTGGGGTTCTGGCTCCAGGTGGAAAGGGCACCCCGCTATTGCCAGACCCTGGGTGCTGTCTGTCTGTGGTTTCCTTACACCCTGCTCACTCACTTATAAACAGTAACTTTACTAAACTCTCTTCACGTTACTCAGTTTAATTGCATTGTCTGGTTTTTGCTGGGACTGTGAGTAATACTTTACTTCTACAATTCAAAGTAAAGTAAAAAAAAAAACAGAAGAAAAAAACCTTGACCAAATTATGATATAAATGTCAAAATTGTTTGCTTCACTTTCTTTGTAAGTAGGATTATTTGTATTTCTGTGCCATGGCACTTCTTTGCAATTACTAATAATCTCTATAATAAATGTTACCTTTGTAGCTCATTTAAAAAGTAAAAGTCTAAAATGAACAAAACAAGTAAACAAAAAATTACCATAACATGAAATTTGTTCAGAAATTGCTGAATTTTGTTCCATCAAACTATGGCAAACAAGGAGTAGGTACTTTCTTATCTGGCAGAGAACACACGTGTTCTATAGCATACAGAACAAAAGTAACGGCTGGATTTTATTAAATGGCCACGATAGGCTAAGCACCTGCTTGTGCCGTGCCACTCTGTGTGTGACGGTCTTACACTGTGCTGCTAACAGTGCCACCGTTCTGCCTCCTGCGGTGCCAGGGCGGCTTCCTGACCTGCACACACACCATGCCCGCAAGGATGGACTGAGGGTCCCAATGTGGGAGATCTCAGGAACCATTTCCCGTGACCAGGGAATTCCAGGTTGTGGTCTGCCGAACCAAAACACAGCTGCCAAAGCTGAGACAATTTTCAGGCCACTGGGCGGTAGATTTTCCAAGGACAAGAACCACAGAAATCACCTTTATTATCCTACCTGGGGCCAGGCACTCCACAGCCACTAGCAACATGTGTTCACTTTCTGCATTCACTTATCTCAGTAATGCTCTGCAGATGTCTCTCTACCAGAGCACACCTGGTGACTCCCACAAGGGACAGGACAAAGAGATGAGGCAAGCCAGGAACAGGACTTGCTCCTTTATCTAATTCCTTGTGTGCCGTTCCTGAGTTACAGCATCAGCAGTGCGGGAGGCTGGCAGAGGCCTGAGAAGACAGTAGCACACCAAGGAGGGCTGAGTACCTGAGTTAATCCCTCTCCAAAGAAGTGTTCTCTTAGGGTGATGGTCTCAACTGCCCATTGGGGGGCATAGGACAACCTCTGAAGACATTTCTATTGTCTCAACTGGGGGAAGGGGTGCTGTTGGCATTTAGTTGGCAGAGGCCTGGGATACTATGAACCATCCTACAATCAACAGGACAGCCCCTTCCTGCCCCCAAGAAGTTTGTGACCATAAATGTTAACAGTGAGGAGGTTGAGAAATCCTGTCATAGGGCAATGGGCAGATACCACTGTTTAGTCTCCTTGGAGCTTCAATACCTTTAAAGATATTAAACTTGTCAACAGCAACAACAAAAATAACCCAAGGTCTTCATACTTTAGAGAGGAGACTTTGTTTCTTACCAAGGGTCACAATCTGTAGGCTGGGAAGCTGGCCTCTGGCCCAAACTGGAGGCAGGCATTTTGAGGGACAGAGGGTGAATGGACCAAGTACAGATATTCAACAGATCATAGGAGGATCTATGAACATTCATGAGAGGGAGTCACACACATGTATGATAAGCAAACATGCATGTTGCATGTAACCCATGTTACCTTTGGGGTGGGGCTTGAATCCTTGCCTGGCATTGCTTTAGGTCTTGCTTATAATTTGGTATCTGATTGCCATAAAGAATCGATTCTGATAGTCTTATGGCCTCTATTTTCACATTAATGCTGGGCAGTTGTGTCTAAACTGAAAAAGGGAGGGGCTATAATGAGGCGTGTCTGACCTCCAGACCTGTCATGTCTGCAAACTCAGTTTTTAAGGTTTCTTTGCAATCCCCTCGGCCAAAAAGGGGTGTTTTCAGCCAGTTTAGGGGGCTTAGGATTTTATTTTTAGTTCTTAGAAGGCACTGTAACTGCGCAATACAAGGCCTAGCCTCGTGCGCTCATTTACTTCTCTGGGATAGGTGTAGGTACAACTTAGGGCCAGACAATTTGATAAAAACTAGTCTTCCTCCTCAGCTCAGCCTGACTTGGTATTTTCTATATTTTCTCTTTTTGCCTATTTGGGCTCTAGAGTGAGACAGACATGAGTGTGGAGTGAATCTCCCGCACTGTCACCTACCGGCTCATGTTCATGTAACATATTAAACACAGTGTCTGGCACATGGCAAGCACTCCTAAATATGAGCCATACTTCTGTTCATCCATCAAATGCCTGTCTTCCAGACATAGCCCTGCAGGCTCCAAGAAGGCAGGGATCATGCTTGCCTTACCGCCATGGCAGTCTCCCATCCCAGCATGGTGCCCGGCAGTCAACATTTACCAAGTGGGCGTACAGCCGAGGCCCCAGAGCTGGGTTATGACCCCAGAGTCTGAGTTTTCCATGACTCTGCAACTGTCTCTCCGCGCGGAGACAAAAGACCCAACAGACAATAGCAACAAAATGTGACACTAGCTGCTTTCTTTTGGGCCATGGGCTTCTAAGATGCTATCTTGAGAGCTTAGGTGGGAGAGGGTTTCACGGTACTTGACTTCTGTCTCTGATGTTGGTGACGAAGGGGTTTTTATATCCTTGACCCTGTACTGCCCGCAACTTCAGCACTGGTTTAAGAGAAGAAGAACTTCTGAAATGGTAAGATCAGATCAGAAAGAAGAAAAGACAGAGTGAACCGGCCAGAGAGACAGGAGGGGGTCCGAGTGGGGGGACATCAAGTGGGATGTCAATTGATAATTTCTGACCTATCTTTGCCTCTGCCGTGGCTGTGCTGGGTAGCTCTTGCTTGGCTTTAGCATCCAAGTGCCTCAGGTTTCTCGCATGCAAAATAGGATGTGCAATTTCTACTTTATCATTCCAAATACTTTTTACTCTGATTCTGTTAAGCTTGAGGGCCACCCCACAGATTTGAAGGCAGAGGATTCAAAACTGCTTGGAAAAGGGATGGCAAAAGCGCATTAATTTATGTGATAAGCATGTGATGATCACCTACTGTGTGTCAGGCACAGTGCCTGGCACACAGAGGCTAGTAAGATATTTGATATGATTTTGATTTTTTTAATATTTGTTGATACATCTTTATGGCCTAATACGTGATCTATCCTGGAGAACATCGCATGTGCTGATGAGAAGAATACGTGTTCTGTAGCTGTTGGATGAAATGTTCTGTAAATGTCTGTTAGGCCTATTTGGTCTGTAGTGCAGTTCGAATCTGATATTTTTTGGTTCATTTTCTGTTTAGATGATCTCTCCCACAGTTAAAGTGGAGTGTTGACGACCCCAACTATTATTGTGCTGTGGTATCTCTCTTTAGCTCTAATAATGTATATTCTTTACATATCTGGGTGTTCTCATGTTAAGAGTATATATATTTATAATTGTTATGTACTCTTGCTGAATCAAATCCCTTTATTATTATTATTATTATATAATGAACTTATCTGTTTTTATCCTTTTTTTTTTTTTTTTTTACTTAAAGTGTATTTTGTCTAAGATAAGTATAGCTAGCTACTCCTGCATGATTTTGGTTTTTATTTTTCCAACACTTCACTTTCAGTCTACATGTGTCTTTACAGGTAGAGAGTTTCTTGTAGGCCACGTATAGTATCTTATTTTTAAAATCTCTTTAGCCAGTCTATGTCTTTTAATTGGGGAATTTAAACATTTTACATTCAAGTTTAATCATCTCGATAACTCTCTGATAACTCCAGGAATATTTTTTCAAGTTTTTAATTTTTTTTAGCTTTTTTAATTGTGGGGGAAATGTTGATCTGAAATATGCTAGTCTGATATTGCCAGAAGCAGAAGTACACTACTATGTGGTTTTTTCTTTGCCAGTTTGATGGATTAAGTGGCATCTCATCATTGTCCTCTCCCCAAGTCCAGGGTTGACACTAGAATAGTGGGGAAGTCCATCTTTAACTAACTGTAAAATTCAATTACTGTGTTTAAAAGTGACCAGAGCTCATTTTTATAACTGAAAGTGACCACAAAAGTTATAGAAGTCACCTTAGATTTAACCAATGTTTGGGGGAAAGAACAACGAGCCCACCAACCAGATAGGAGAGGGCAGTAGTTGGAGAGAGTCGTTTTATGACTGCACTCTGTCAAATTCTGGTCTTTCAACACAATGCTTGCATATCTATAGCAATAAGAACAATAACGATAATTAAAAAACCCAACAGTTAGTATTTCAACAAATACCCTGCTATTCATTCATTTATTGATTTATTCAACAAATATTGACTTAACATGTAACATGTGCCCAACTGTGCAAAGCTCTTAGAATACAGTTGTGAGCAAGAAGGACCCAGTCTTTCCTCTCTCCTAGGGGTATAAAGGAGTGTAGGAACAAAGTTGGAATAAGGAACTCTGGCTCTGGAGTCAGAGAGATGTAACTTTCTGCCCACAGGGACTTCAGAGAAAAAAAAATATGACTTAGGGAACAAAGAATACAATTTATCGTCTCCAATACTGCACAATAAAAAGAGCATATGCTACAAGTGAATGAATGAATGAATGAATGAATGAGGTGGTAAGTCCTTGCTGCTGCTGTCTCTTTGGCTGATAGAGCAAGTCCTTTCCTCTCTGGATTTCGATTACCCACCTATACAAAAGTTGGTGATGTTAACTAGATTGCGTCTAATGTTTTTCTTATTTCGTTAACTTAATATTTCATGTCTGTGACCCCATAAAATCAGTGGTAAGAAGGCATTTCCAGGTTCAACACATTCTTGAGACTCTGAGACACTAGGGGGCAGTAGAACCACACACATCTGAAAAATACACACGTTGAGTGTTATCTCAGCGAAAAGGCTTTTGCCAAATTGCATACTTTCTTCCGGCCTACGATGATTGTTGATTCTGCTATGAATACCAGGCACGGATTTTCTTCATCACTTATATCTCTGAAATAGGCCAATTTCACATTCTCCTGCTCTTGATCCTCACTGCAGCTATTGTTTTCACAATGAAAATTCAGAACCACTAATCTGGTAATAGAATGCACAGCCGGCCTTCCATATCCATGGGTTCTGCATCTGCAGATTCAACCAATGGAAGATCAAAAATATTCAGGAAAAACACGGTAAAAAAATGCAACAATGAAAAATAATACAAATACAAAGCAATACAGTGTAACAACTATTTTCATGGTGTTGGCATTGTATTAGGTATTATAAGTAACCTAGAGATGCTTTAGTATATGGCAGGATGTACATGGGTTATATCAGCTGCTGTTTTATGAGAGACATGAGCATCTGCAGATTTTGTCATTTTCACCCCTGGGGTTCGTGGACTTAATCCCTCATAGGTACCAAGGGACTATTGTAACATTTGAAATTGGGACTATCCTGGGAAGTCCTTAACATGAGGTTATTATAGCTAAGAGCCTTTTGTGTCTGATCAAAGTCCCTTCTGATTCAACTCATACACTGAGTCAGAGTGGAAATAAGCAAACTTTCATATTGTGCAACAGATATTTGTTTGTGACGACATGATGGGAGAGGGCACAGAATAAAATCATCACCTGTTGATGTCGGGATGACCTGACACCTGTGGTGCTGGTAGCCGGCACCCCAGTGGTCACAGAGCTGAGGCTGGGGACCTCGGTGTGAATGTGAAGCAAAAAATCAGAAACTGGAGGAAGGATGGTTCTGGGAGCTTGCAACAGTGAGCACCTGTTTTTCCCTCTGTTGAAAGCACAAGGAATGCAAGGGCAGGCTTCAATACAACAGGAATGATTTTGATTTCGAACCAAGGGAAACATTCCTTGATCCTGAGCTATGAGTTGCCATGGGCAGAGGCTTGTACCATGGATCAACAGAATGCAAGACTGGAGAGGACCCTCAGAATCTCCACGCCAAACTATTCACTTTTCAGGTGGGTTGATATGGGGCCAGGGAGGGGCACCTTGCAAACCTATGACAAAGCCATTCCTATTGCAAGTCTTGGTCCAAGACAATAACTCCTTAGAATGAAAGTCAAGATTTAAAGAATAAGTGATTTGGGGCATTCGAATGGTATCCAGATTGCTGTTGGCATTGGTCCCAGAATGTGCTGAAGTGGTCCACTCAAACCCAGGATGGTGCACTTTCTGGCTGGCTATGATTTTGAGACCTGGAAAATCATCATGCTCCTAGAACATATTTTCAGACAAGGGTCTTTGCTCAGTAGGCCAGCTCCTTTTTTTGTGTATTCCAATCCTTCCATGACCCAAAGGATTTGGTGGTCATTGAGAGAGGCTGCTAGGCTTCCGTGTGACCAAATCTCTCATCCTTTGCTTTGTTAAGGGACTGATTGCTATCTTACCCTACATTACCTAGTAAGATAAAAGGACACTTCCCCCTTTTATCTTACTGAAGAGAACCTTCTTTTTACCCTCTCTTATTATTGAAAATGAGCTTTTCAATTAGTTGAGATCACTCAGGGGAATAGAAAGGAACTGATATATATATCTTATATTCATTATGAATCAGATGATAAGGAAGCTACCTTGAGCAATGGCTTTATTCAACTGTCAGAAACATCCTTGTTAGTTTCTGCAGCTCTAAAATCGGAGTGATCATCTCTCCCTGAGTCTCAGAAGTGCAAAGAAACCGGTCAAGGTTTGTGTTAGTCCATTTTGCATTGCTATAAAGGAATACCTGAGGCTAGGTAAATTTATAAAGAAAAGAGGTTTATTTGGCCACGGTTCTGTAGACTGTTCAAAAAGCGTGGTGCCTGCACCTGCTTCTTCTCCCCCCCACCCCAGAGGGCCTCAGGAGGCTTTCACTCCTGGGAGAAGGTAAAGGGGGAGTAAGTGTGTCACATGGGGAGAGAAGGAGCAAGAAGAGAGGGAGGAGTTGCCACATTCTTTAAAGACCTGCTCTTGAACAAACTAGTAGAGCAAGAACTCACTCATTACCTGGGAGAGCACCAAGCCATTCATGGGAGATTCGCCCCCATGACCCAAACACCTGCTATCAGGCTTCATCTTCAACACTGGAGATCAAATTTCTCCATGAGATTTGGAGGGTCAGACATCCAAACTATATCAAGGTTCAAAGAAATTCTAAGCTGAAAAGCCAAACTTCAAAGCCAGGTATCCTAACGGGTACAATGCACACTATCCAGGGGATGGGCACCCTTATAACTTTGACTCAAATGGTACAAAAGCAATTTATGTAACCAAAACATTTATACCCCTGTAATA
>CAUYPO010094505.1:0-13967 GCA_963574435.1 Cheirogaleus major
TATTCCAACAATACTGGACCATTTGAAACAAATCAGCAAGGTAAAGAAGCTGGATAGACGGGTTCCGTGTGAATTAACCGTGCATCAGAAGAGAAATAGCCTCAAAGCTTGCCTTTCTTTGCTATCACGACATAAAGGCAACCCATTTCTATACTGTATTGTTATGTGTGATGAAAAACAGATTCTTTTTGACAATCGCAAGCATTGGAAAAAGATGAAGTGTTGAAACACAGTTCAAAACTGAATATTCATCAAAAAAAAGCTAATGGTGTCTGTTTGGTGGTCCAGCGCTGGTATTATCCACTACAGCTTCATGAAACCTGTTCAATCGATTATAGCAGATGTCTACTGCAACCAACTGGATGGAATGATGAATACGCTTGCAATTAAGCAGCTGAGATAGGTCCACAGAGACAGGCCAATCCTCTTACAAGACAATGCTGTTGCGCAAATAACACTGCTCAAACTACAGAAGCTGGACTTGGAAACTCTCTGTGATCCACCGTATTCACCAGACCTTGCACCAACTGACTACCACTTCTTCCAGGCTTTGGACCACTTCTGGCAAGGAAAAATATTCAATTCTCAATAAGCTGTAGAGAACGCCTTTCATTATTTCATCGACACTCACTCTCCAGGCTTCTTCGCTTCTGGGCATAAACAAGCTACTGTTAGAAAACTGTCCACAGTTTAGGCGCATCCTTTGATTAATTGTACTGCTTCTTGTTTGAGATATAATAAAGTACACTTTTAATTTGAAATCGGACATTTCAGATTTAATGACCTAACATTAGAGCACAAAGAATCACTTAGGAACAATTTTTCTTTTTAAGCAGATACTTAGGAACATCTGCCTCCTGCTGTGGTAAACCTTAATCCATACCTTGCATTATATACAAAGATTCGCTTGGACAGACTGTATACTTTTGTGGGGTTTTTTTTTTTATAAGTCAGTCTTCTTTTTTTTAATTTCAAAATATTAAGGGGGACAAATGGACTGTATACTTAAATATGAAACCTAAAACTATAAAACCTCTGGAAGAAAATATGAGAAAATCTTTGCAACCTAGAGTTATGCAAAGATTTCTTAGATATAATACCAAAGGCATACTCCAAGAAAAAAAAGCTGATAACTTGGACCTTAACAAAATTTAAAACTTCTACTCTTCAAAAGTAACTATTAAAAGAATGAAAAGAAAAGCCACAGCCTGGAGGGAAATATTTGCAAAACACTCAAAAGGACTTGTGTCCAGAATCTATAAAGAACTTTTAAAACTCAGTAAGAAGAAAACATATAACCCAATGAAAAAATGGGTGAAAGTTGTAATCAGATATTTCACCAAAGAAGGGATGTGGATAGCAAATAATTACATGAAAAGATGCTCAACATCAGTAGTCATTAGGGAAATACAAACCAAAGCCACAATGAGGTATCACTATACACTCATTAGAATGGCAACAAACAAACAAACAAACAAAAGGGTGGGGGTGGAGGTGAGGAGTGACTAGAAGGAACCCTCATACCCTATTGGTAAAGAATACAAAATGGTACAGCCACTTTGGAAAACGGTGTGTCAGTTTCTTACAAAGTTAAATATAGTTACCATATGACCCAACAATTCCACTCCTAGTTATTTACCCAAAAGAAATGAAAACTTAGCTTGTACAAAAACCTGTACACAAATGTTTATAGCCACTTCTTAGTTGCCAAAAAGTGGCAACCCACTCAAATGTCCTTCAGCTGGGGAATGGATAAATAAACAGTGATATGCCCATAAAATGTAATATTCCTGACCAATGAAAATGAGTGAACTCATGATACATGCAACAACATGAATCTGAAATACATCATGCTGAATGAAAGACATTAAATGAAAGACTCAAAAGGCTAACTATTGCATGATTCCATTTATATGACATTTTGGGAAAGGCAAAATTACAGTGATAGATCAGTGGTTACCAGAATCTGAGGGTCAGGGTGAGGGGCGGGGGTGACAGACTACAAATGGGCATGAGGGAATTTTCTGGAAGGATAGAACTGTTCTACATCTTGATTATAGTAGTGGTTACATTACTGTACATATCTGTCAAAACCCATCAAACTGTACACCTGAAAGTGATGACTTTTATTGGGTGCAAATTTTGTCTTAATAAGGCTGACCCTGCAAAAGATATTAGGAATGATGTTTTAAAAATCCAACAAAATTCTAATATGAAATATTATGCTGATAATTAATATCTAACCAAGAGTTTCTAAAATGGGAAAAAATACAAAAGAAATTGCACAGAGAGTCCAATGCCAACTGTGTAGACAAATGAGAGGCAAAGTAAGAACACTTATGAACAGAGCATCAAGTGTCAGGACTGTGGAGTTTGATTTTCTTCCCACTTTTTTGCATTTTATAAATTCTCATGGTGAGTACACTATTTTTATTAACCAAAACAACCAATGAGATCAAAAGGTGGTGAACACAAAAGGTGGCTGTTTCTGCTTACTTACCCTTTCACCTAACTAGGGTTGAAAGGGAGAAAACTTTCGAGGGCTAAGATGTCTCTTTCCCAGGTGAATCCCAAACACAATCTAAAACACCGCATGGTACACTGGAAATTTGCTACTATATCATTTTTCATGGAGTAGAATTCTGCATACAGAAAGATCCTTTGAGCAGCTACATAAAGTTTCTAACTAGGAAGTGCTCGAGGTGGCATGTAGCGTGTAGCGTGTGGGTCTCCCACACTAGGAAAGCAGGGTCCCCCCGGTGGCTGAAGGGAAGTCCCGGGAGACGCCAGTAGGCCCAGGGAGGGCGCAGATGTGTACTGAGCACGCCGCCTCGGCAGCCCTGCACACACCTCCCTCGCCATGTTGAAGCCGAAAACCACATTTTAATACAGTAATTAAAAGGCTCCTTGGGATGTCGCTGGGCTTCCTTAGCCTGATCTCTCAGGTGACCGACAGCCGCCACTGTCCGTCTTGTTTATGACTTTAATGAGGCCTTTAACGGGACCTGTAATAGCATGAGGGGATTGCTGCTCTAAGTGGATTCTAAATTTTTATATTGTAACCCTAAGGGTTTAAGCTCGGAAAGTTCAGCAGATTAGTCAAGACTCCAATAAAACTCACTGTACTTGGCAAACATTTAAAGGTCTAATGTGTTGTTTTAAATGGTAGGGGAAAGAGACTTGGAACAACATCTCTATTTACAGGACAAAAAATAACCATGAATAGTCAATGCTTCTTCTTTTGGCACGCCTCTGTAAACACTAACTATGGTGCTGATGGCACCTCCAGCTACTGCACTGTCCCACAGTGGTCTGAGAACGGCCAGCTGGGCAGCATCAGGCCATCGTCCACGCTGGCCCTGGGACTTTCTGAAGAAGTGAGGGGGTGAGGGTGAGGCTGGGTTTTAAAGACATTTTATTCCAGCATAAATGGTACGCAGCGTAGTTTTCTTTCATGTACCAAACCAAGAATGTACCTTGAATTCCTCAGATGGAAAGTACCTAGCACTACCAGTCAACACTAATCGTAACAAATACCAAAAAAAGAGAACTTACACTATATATTTGCTTCCTGAAAACACAACAGAAACAGCACTTAAGAGAGACGATATTTGCCGAGTACATGATACGTACATAAAATAGAAGCCCCAAGGGGGAGTGGTTGCTTGGATTTTTATCAAATGACTTTATCACACGAGTCCAGGCTGGTAATTGTTTTTGATCTAGAACAGCTGTAAGAAATACTCACCTTTGTAAAGAATCCTTCATTTCCTCTATAGTTTGGACAAATCAAACCCACTGCAGAGGGGTGCAGTGAATGAGCTTTGGAGCCAGCCAGCCTCCCCTATACTCTGACTTCACAAGTCTGTACCTCTTAGCCTCAGTTTCTTCTCTATAATTGGAAAATAATGATATCTATGCCTTCTGGGTGTTTATAAGGACTAGATAAGACATTAAAGGATGTTCCTAGCCTGACATCTAGCATATAATATAAATCAATAAATGGTCATTTCTTCTGATATTTTGGTCATTTTGTTATCTGGGATAGGGTTTAGCACTTAACTCGCAGCGTATCTTAGATATTAAAATGTACACCTAAGAGACATGTCACTGTTTTGTGTGGCGTTGGTGGCGCAGCACTTGTCCCAGGATTGCTGTAGCACATGACATTCTGTGGTCCTGGCTTTTACTATTTCCTCCTTGGAAAACAGAGGATTCCTACAGGAACCCTGCCTCTTACGTCTTTCACGCCCTCACTGCCAGTGCTGGGCACCCACCACCCGCGTGGCTTCGTAGAGTACCTGTTGAGATACCCTCCGGATACTAGAGCTCAGCCTCAATGCCTCAGAACTATTTTAGGATGGACAGACTTTGCCACCCTGTACCTGACACTCTAATACAGCACCTGCCACCACCAGAACCAGGCCCCTATGGCTCCTGGTACACTCTGCATACCTCTGAGAGTTTAATACGGACCCTTCCAAGGCACGAACTTCTTACTCTCGCTCATTATGGGACCTTATTAAAGTAACTGAGTAAACAAAATTCGTATATTCAACAGGTTCAGCACTTGATATCCTGACCTGCCTCCTGCTGATACTAATAGGATTAAACGCTTAAAACAAACCAGGTGAAAAGGATCCATTAAATTTCCACCTCGCAATGTCAGGTCTCACTCGGTGAATGGTGCTCCAGAAGAAAGCCCAATTCTCTCAAGTTCTCTGATTCAATTAAAAGTTGTCAAGACATCTCTCTTCCTTTTCTTTTTTAGCGGTGCTGACAAAGAAGTACAAAATCTACAATTTTTTTTTTAGCTCAAATCTTGTGGCAGTGACAGCTTTACTGTCAATGGGAGAAAAAAAACCCTTATTTTAATTACAGTATTATAAATTCAAAACCCTAAATAACTTATAGAAAGTTTTCACTTAAAATTATGAAAGCTATAAAAGGAGCTAATCTATTAATGCTGTGTATTATTAGGTATTTTAATTTCAATATTTTTAAGATTATGTTAATACAGAAGGAAGAAATGAAAAGCTTGTCCCTGAGAAGTAATAAACTGAAAAAATTTAAATGAGACCAAGATATGAAGGACAGGAATACAGGAGGGAAAAGCCCCACCCCTCCCCTCCAAACCATGCTCAGCACGATCTCTCACAGTCACGCTGACATTTAATATTTAACATTTGCCGAGCATGTACAACTTGACAGTGGGAACAGGTATCGAATGTGAAGACTAAGGATGCTACAGATTAAAAACTTCCTCAGTACTTAACTTACGGAAAGGAGGAGCCGCCAGTGAAGGGAGATGCCTGATTCAAGGAGACGCTAACATATGTAATCAAGGCTTCAAACAAGACTTTAAGTTTTCTGTTAAAATTAAGCTTCAGCATAATGTATAAAAAGCATATGCAACATTTTTGCTCCTTCTGTGATTTCATTAATATCAACGAGATTCCGAAAACTCCCCACAGTCAGATCAGGTCACATGCAAAAAAGGAATGAATGAAAACATGGTGAATTCTTAGCTTGGGGATGAATTGAGTTCCACTGCTTGACTACCACCTTCCTTTGCTTTGACTGTTAGTTCTGCTATCCGGGACACCTGTCACTACGCATGACAAAGGAGAATGATAATCACATCGAGGGCCACGCCTCTCAACATGTAACCTGGGTAAAAGCACTGGCTTTCCTGCAGGACGGACCCAAGGGCTCCAGGACCTCGGGCAAGTCACATAACCCTTTGGGCCTCCGTTTTCTTAATTGTAAATGAACAATGATGACCGCCTCACAGCTTTAAATGAATCAACTTCTGTCAAGCGCTAAGTGCTGTCATGGACCCTTTAGAAAGCACTCAGCAAGCAGTGGCTACAATGATCATGTCACTGCTGCCTGACCAAGCCATGGCTGATGTCCCTCAGCAGCGGGGAATGGCCTTTCACACATGCTGACAGACAGGAAGGCCTGTCTGGCCTCCTGCTCTGGCACTGTGTCACATCTGTGCACCGAGGGCTGACTTAGGCCATGGACCCCCCACGGCATGTCTGCGAGGTAGAGAGGACAGGGGATTGGGCTCAGGCAGGCCTGGGTTCACCCTTCAGCTTGCTTCTTACCAGCCATGAGGACCTGCGTACTTTCTCAACCTCTGAGCCAGGCATCTGCTTCACGAAAATAAGGGCGAGTCCTTACCTCAGGGCTATTTGAAAACTAGATGAAATAAGGAGAGGACAGGCTCCTACTACAGTGTCTAGCATGTAGTAGGCTCCCAACACGTGTCAACTTCCTGTTTCCTTTGCTTCTTATATAATTCCGCTTATGAGAAAAATCCAGGTTGCCTGGGGGTTTTGCTGGGAACAGTGAAAACTCCGCTACTGAAAATTATATGTAGGAGTAGGCCTCTGTGCAAATTTAAATGCACATTTTAAATACTGAGGCTACTTTAACACACCAGGAAACTCTCTAAACCATGGAGGAGAGAGAAGATTACCAAAATAGACTAACCATCTTTAACAAGGAGACTCCCCCCAACCACCCCACGCCTTATGCTACCCAAGCCAGGGCTTTTTAGGATTCCTCAAATTAAATTAAATTGATCCTAAAAATATCTGATCTGGTGGAAGACGACAAGGGCTTTGCCACCAAGTGACGTCTTCCTGTAATTTTTCCCCCAAAATAGAAGTTTCTAGAGCACTTAAAGAGTACACAACCCCAGAACTTCAGCACACTCCAATACAAACCTGCTGGAGAAAGCTCTTTCTTCATTCTTTTTAATTTCTTGGCCTTTTTCCTTCCTTCTGAGAGGGATTCGGCACAGGAATCTGTCCGCTCAAGCTCCGTGTCAGAAATCTCCCCTGATATCCTGTCCTCTAGGCCAGCTTCTTCTTGAGTCGGACTCAAATTTCTCTTTCCTACTGCGCTGGTGGCTGTAAAACTGAAATGCAAAGTGGAACAACATGAAAGGTGTTGAGAGTAACAGGAAGACTGGTCTATAAAAATATTTTAATACTCTTAATTCTATTAACACTTGACTAGCAATCATCAACACGGGCAGCTGCTGCCTGTGTGTAAAAATTAAAGACCTTCTTATGAACTGCAGTCTGAAAGTTTACCTATGACAAGCTTATTCAGAAGAAAGTTCTAAATTATGCTTGTATATAGATATACACAAAATATAAACTGTTGTCAGTGCTTAACAACAAATTTGTAAAGAAAACTCCTGGTCTCTATTTTGATAAAGCTATTGTAACAGAATAGTAGAACACAGTAGGAGAGCTATTATAACAAATAATAGTTTTGATTACATTAAATCAGAAGGCAGCAGTGTAGTCTTCATGACTGACTAATGGATAACAGCAGCCTGCAGAACTCTTGAATCGGCTGGCTATCACGCTGCTGGAAACCTGAATATAGTTATAGAGCAGTGGTCCCCAACCTTTTCGGCACCAGACATCAGTTTCGTGGAAGACAATTTTTCCTCAAACCAAGCGGTGGGGGTTGGTTTCGGGATGATTCAAACACATTACATTTATTTTGTGTAGTCAGACCTCTCTGCTAATGATAATCTGAATTTACAGCCACTCCCCAGCGCTAGCATCACCACCTCAGCTCCACCTCGGATCATCAGGCATCAGATTCTCATAAGGAGCTGCAACCTAGATCCCTCCCATGCGCAGTTTACAGTAGGGTCCGTGCCCCTATGAGAATCTGATGCTGCCCTTGATCTGACAGGAGGCGGAGCTTATGCGGTATGCGAGTGATGGGGAGCGGCTGTAAATACAGATGAAGCTTCGCTGGCCCTCTCACCTCCTGCTGTGCGCCTGCTTCCTGGCAGACCACTGACCACTACAGGTCCACGGCCTGGGGGTTGGGGACTGCAACCATAGAGTATACTCACCTTCATGTTATTCTCTTCTTTTCCAAGTATGTGACTTGTTAAAAATTTATAATTAAACCTAGTTTCGTTTTTAAAGCTTTATAGGATTTGGTATGCTGAATTAAACCACATTGTGTGTCCTGATTTTTCCTTGAGAAAACAGGTTCCCTGAAATATAGCTGGATAAAAAAAGAGTCCATATAGCCAGTGAGTCCTTTCTCCTCTAAATGGGTCTTACAGATTTTTCATAATAGCCCCCAAGTTATGAAAAGCATAAAAAAATCCAAGGCATTCCATTTAAGGGAGCCATTCAAGCACAGAGAGGGAGGGGGCGGAGACGGGGTGGGGAGAGAGAGAGAACAAACAGACTCCTATCAGCCTACCCTAGGAAGTGAATACTTAAAAATGTTCCATATAAAAACTCTGGCTGCCCAAATATTCAAGTTCCTGCACATTACTCCTCCCCTCACATCTTTTCTGAACTTGAGAACTGCACTTCACAGTGCATGCACGTGAACAAGGAGAATAAACTCCTTTCCTGGTGGTTCTTCTAAGGCTATGGTCCCTAACCCCCAGGCTGTGGGCTGTTGGGAACCTGGCCGCTCATCACCACTTGAGCTCCACTCCCCAACACCCCAAGTCCGTGGAAAAATTTCCACAAAACCTGTCCCTGGTGTGAAAAAGGCTGGTCACTGCTGTTCTAAGGCGGCAAAGGAGGAAGAAGAGAGACTGGAGCACTCTTCCTCTTAAGACTGGCTAGCTACCCCTCCATGTCCTCTTTTTCACATCTCCTGTAGAGCTTTTTGAAATATCTCTTTTTATTGAGGAGCTGTGAAGCAAGCGATCCTCCTGTCTCAGCCTCCCGAGTAGCTGGGGACCACAGGCATGTGCCACCACGCCCGGCTAATTTTTTCTATTTTTGGGAGAGAGAGTATCTCACTCTTGCTTAGGCTGGTCTGAAACTCTTGAGCTCAAGAGTTCCTCCTGCGTCAGCCTCCCAGAGTGCTAGGATTACAGGCGTGAGCCACCATACCTGGTCTTAACACATTAACTGCCAAGTGAGTTGTATTTAACTTACACTAGTTTTGAGCCCAGGGCTTCGTGAAGCACATGTAACTCACATGTCTCTTCACCTGGGGAGTCGAGAGAACTATTTTTCAAGTTGCATATAACTCACACACAGAAAACAATAAAAAATCACAAATTTTTCATTAAATTAGAAAAGATCGCTTTGTTTTTGAAGTTTTTATTTTATTTTTGTAATTAAACACCATGGCCCCAAGGAAAACATTTTTTTTTTTCCTAGTGTGGCAGTCAATGTGTTAAATAAGGTTTTTTAAAGACTAGAAAAAGTCTGGCTGATTTCAGAAAGTTTAGAAAATTCAGAAAGTAAGAAAATAATAGGGACTCATTCTTCCATCACAAAAGGGGAAGAAGCCTAAAAACTCCTCTGTACTGCAACCTCTGGAATCGGGTAGCCTCTGAGATGTAACTGTTTAATAAAAACAGCTGGAACTATGGGTGTTAAAAATACAAAGTCCAGAAACAGCCCCAGCTGCATACAGAAATCTAGTGTATGATAAAGATGGAATCTCAAATTACTGGGGTGAAGATGAACTTTTAAAAAATGGTGCTGGGAGAAGTAGAAAAGGATAAAATTAAGTCCATTCCTCATACTACTCAGAAGAATAAACGTCCAGTGGGCCAGATATCCAGATGTAAAAAAAATATAACTTTACAAGTACTAAAAAGAAAACTTGTGTGAATTCCAACAAAACTTAGGTGTAGAAAAAGGTTTTCTTACTATGACTCATAACACAGGCATAATAAGAAATTTATAAATTTACTTTATAAATGTAAAAATCTTAAACATATGAAAAGATGTTCGATTCACAATGCAAAATAAAACAACACTGAAATATCGTTTTCCACACACTAGATTTTTAGATTGGCAAAAACAGCAGAAGCTTGGTGACATACCCCATTAGTAAGAACGAGGAAACAGGCCCTTCCACACATTGCTGGTGGGAATGCAAAATGGCACAATTTACTCTTATGAGGGGAGTGTGGCAATGGCTAACAAAACTACACAGGCATTTCCTGTTTGAGCCAGCAATTCCACTTCTAGGAATTTAGAAGATACACTTCCAACTATGCAAAAATGCATAAGTACAAGTTATCCATTATAACATTATTTGTAATTGCAAAATACCGCAAAGTTCCTAAATGTCTAAGCATAGAAAATTGGTTGAATACACTATTGCACATATAATCAATGAAGTACCAAGCAGTTACAAAAAAGGAATGAAGACCTCAATGCACTGAGAATGACTATGGAATGTTTTCCAGTAAAAAATGTACAAAAAACAAAGTGCAAAATACCAACTTGTGAACCCGTTATTCCCAATCTTGAGTGGGCTGTGGGAGAGAACTACAAACAATTCCTGAACTCTTTAGTAGTTTTGCTTCTGCAATAGAACGAGTGAAGCAATTCTGAAAACACCTAGATGCATTATAGTACTGAGCAAATCAGAAAATGTGTTGATGCTGTTGGAAGACAGACATACAAATATTAGAATAAGGGAAGGGAAGGTAGAACCCTGTGGGGATGGATTGGAATTGGAGATATGGGTTTGCATTTGTGATTTCTAAAATAAGTATGTGCATATGTATTCATATTTATGCATGCACACGTATGTGTGTACACATGTTTATGTGTAAGTGTGTCTATCCATGCACATATTTCCTAGCTTTGTCCACTGAAAGGAAAGAAGCAAAGACACCCCAGTAGCAATGAGCACATCTAGCATCCCGATCTTAGTTTTTAATACCATACTTCACTAAAAGGAACCAGGTTTCCTCAAAGAAGTGGCTGATTCCAGGATCAAGAGAAGCTATAATATGAGCCTGAAATATCTTGCAACACCAGAAAGTAAGAACCTGATCAAGAAACATCACAGGGACATAGGAACCAGCTTGAAAGGGTTCCCACTGGTCAGATCTGGGACAACATGAACACAAAAATAATTAAGGGGCAGTAATAAATTCTAAACCATTGAAAAAAATTGGAATCCATGAGTCTACATCAACATATAACGCAAGGGAAGGGGTGGCGGATGGAGGGGGAGATGGGGAGGGGAAGGGAAAGGAAAACTTCTATGGATCTCCACCTACAAACCTAAATTTAAACTGCTTGGCACAGCATCCAGGATCCTCTATCATCTGGGTCCCAATCTGCCTTCTCTCTCAGTAGGTAGTCAAGCTTCACAGACTATATAGGTTTACCTTAATGAATTCCACCACATGCACTCACCATATGTCCATCACCCTCATCAGAGAGCTTATCAGTCCAGTACATCCTATGCTTCCCATTTCAACGTTACTGGTCAGGCTAAGATCCTACCGCCCGTCTCTTCCTGTTCAAATACCACCATCCTCTCAGAACGTTCTCAATCCCTGTTTAGAGTTCTTTCCTTTCCATGCTTCCAGTAACACTCTGCTTGTCTGTTTCAAGGGGCCTTTAAGTTATTCATCCATATTATTTACAATAAATAAAAATTGGGAACAGTGCAAGTGGCCATCAATAGGAAGATGGAGAAACAAACTGGGCTACAGTCATACCATGCTGCAACAAAACAAACAGGGAATTACTGATACATCCAACAACACAGATGAATCTCAAAAACATTCTGCTAAGTGAATGAAGCCTTCACAGAAGAGTATTTCAAAAATCCATTTAGAAAAGGCTAAACTAACTAAAGAGAAAAAAATTCAGAAGAATGGTGAGGATGGGAGGGTAAGCAGGGATTGACTGGTGGAACATGAGGGAACTTTCTGGGGGTGATATTAATACTCTGTATCTTTACAGGAGTATGCTTTTGTCAAAACTAATATCTCAACATTAGGTGGCTAGTCTATAGACATGGGGATTGACTGCTTTAATTTTAACTTTATCGCAAACAATGATTTTGTAGGCCCTTGCTGGAATACATTGTTTATATCTGTATTTATTGTTATTTATTATGGTATTTTTACCCCAATAAGACCCATGCATCTGTAATGTTCCTCCCCACAAACTTATGATTGTCTATTACACAACAGGCAGGGACTATGCCAGATGTGCTTCTGGAAGGTTCTTGTTTTATATAACTTTTAAGTTTACAAAGCATTTCGTAAACATTTTCTCAATTAATTTACAACATATTTCTTAGTTTCTAGTCTGGAGTTTCTGCTCTCAAATAAGAATCCTTTGCTTCCTATGAGGGGCTATGAGTTGGTTATTGGGCATCCTGCCTGAGAAAGCCCTCAGGATATGTATGTAATTAGTACATTTCAAGTGTTTGCATATGTATTAATATGTGTATGCAATACCCACAATAACAAAATTTTGTCAACTACCATCCTCTAATAAAAATAAAAGCTGTGATTGTATCCCATATAACTTAACTAAGGCAGTTTTGGATAAAAAAAGAGTTTTTAGGCTACTCTCTGTCACTCTAAGAGAGAGCTGCTGCTCTGCCTATGGAGTGAACCTTCTGTTTCTTTGTTATTTCAATAAACTTGCTTTTGCTTTCCTGTGTCAAAAAACAAAAACAAAAGAAAAAACCCTGCCAGTTTTTGTTATACACTGAAAACCAGATATATATAATACTGCCTTTATGAATATGATTCTTTATACATTTTGAAGGTACTGTTGTGTATGTGTATGTGTATAGGCATTCTCAATACATACATGTTAAGGTATTCTTTTATATACTTATTTTAAATGTCAAAAGTTAAAATTAGAGTCAGGCCAAACAACCTCCCATTAGTATAAGATCATTTTGCATGCAGACTTATACTGTACAAAGCAAGCTAGTTTATAATGCATATGAAGTGCACATTTAAATCCACTGTAGGAAGTGGTGATTAATTAAAAAATAAAATGTTACAGATACAACTTGGTATGTCAAAATTCAACATTGAACTTTGATTAGTATTTTGCTACAAGTTACTGTCAGCTACCAATCAAATTCTGCAAGGGTGAACATCTCCATTAACTTCTTCCTTCTAGTAGAAAAAAGAAGGTTTGCTCATAGAAAAGTCATATTTACAAGCTCCTACAAATACATTTTTCTGTAAAATAACAACAAAAAAATTTGGCTGCCACAGGAAATTTTTCTCTTTATTTTAGATTAGGGCAGTATTTGCATGCAATGACATTTCCTCATTTTAAGTGTACAGTTTGGTTAACTTTGGGAATTGTATCAATATATAACCATGCCACCATTATGACAATTGAGATATAGAACAATACCCTTTCCCTAAGAAGACTCCTGTGCCACTCTGCACTCAATCCATGTCCCAGTAAACACCAATCTGCTTGTAGTCCTTAAAGTTTTGCCTTTTCTAGAAGTTCACATGAATGGTTAGTCTTTTGTGTTTGACCCTTCTCACTTAGCATTACACTGTAAGAGCCAGCCACACTGCTGGAAGTATTGGTACTCCATCCTTTTTATTGCTGAGTAGTATTATTTCATAGTATAGCTATAGTGCAATTTGTTTATTCATTTACCAGTTGATGGACATTTGGGCTGCTTCCAATTTTTTGTCATTATAAATAATTCTGCTATGAAAATTTGTGTAAAAGCTTTTCTGTGAACATAAGTTTTTATTTCTAAGATAAGTACGCAGAAGTAGGATTTCTGGGTGATATATAAACAAACATTTACAATGTATATTTAGCTTTATAGGAAATTACCAACCTATTAACCACTTGTATATCTTCTTTGAAGTGCCTGTTGAAATATTTTGTCCTCATCTCCCTTTTAAAAAAATTGGGTTGTTTTCTTATTATTGAGTTGTAAGAGTTCTTCATATAGCCTGGATACAACTACTCTCTTAGATATGTATTTTATAATTTTTTCCCCTTAGTCTGTGGCTTCTCTTTACAGTTTCTTTTTTTTTTTTTTTGAGACAGAGTCTCACTTTGTTGCCCAGGCTAGAGTGCCGTGGCGTCAGCCTAGCTCACAGCAACCTCAAACTCCTGGGCTCAAGCGATCCTCCTGTCTCAGCCTCCCGAGTAGCTGGGACTACAGGCATGTGCCACCATGCC
>CAUYPO010094507.1:0-16326 GCA_963574435.1 Cheirogaleus major
GATCCTCTGAAATGAGGTATCACAAGAATGGAAGAATAGGCTCCTCATGTACTCGCCATCAAATTGGCACTAATTGATCAACACTATATGGTACTTACATGGTAGTAATATTCTTCAGGGATTAGGGGGTTGGGGGAGTAAGCTCACAACTAATGGACACGGTGAGTGTTGTGGGGGGAAAAGGCATGCCTGAAATCATGGATTGGGTGTGGCAGAGTCATAACATGTAACCAAAATGTTTGTACCCCCATTATATCCTGAAATAAACACACACACACACACACACAAAACAAGAAGATACATATTGTCTTCTAAAGACAATCCTGATGGTGAACACTTGAAAAAGTTCTTAAAGGTTTCTTTATACAAAATTAAAATTCCTGTTTGTGGACAGAAAGTGCACTTTAAACTGTTTTTGTTCTCTTAGCTTTTTTATTGCACTATCCTTCTTGCACCCTCCTAAATTTTCTACATTTGCCTGGCACACATAACAAAATATTTGTGTGTGTGTGTGACCATTGGATTTACAGGTATGTAATTGAGCTTGCTTTGTTAAACCCAGCAGGTAAGAGAATATCTGCTAATTTGGCTTATTGGATTCAGGCTTTTATTTGAATTTGTTTGAGAAAAAGTTATTAACGGGTTACCACATCTAGTGGGAATAGTTAGAAAGCCAAGTGAAATATTTAATTTAGTATATTGGGAGCAAACAAACCTTGTAATAATCTTGAATGTTGTCTTAAAACTCATTTAGAATAAGCTATCTCTGATATGTCTGAATGACAATAAAACAATGCATAGGAGATGAAATGAGAGAAAATAAAGATATAAAAGACAGGAGAAAAAGATTGTGTAAGAGATTCACATACAGACAGGAACAATGAATAGAGGCCTCATAAATTTTTATTATTACCAAATGGCCTTTGTGAATAAATTCTGAACAATCACATGATTTTGTATTCATCATTTATTCAAAAACACACACTCATGGGAATAATGGAAGTCAGGCATCAGACATAAAAGAAAAAATAAACCATCTTTTAAGTTTTTTCTTTTTCTTTAAAGATTAGTTCTCATGGAGTAACATATTCAAGACATGGAACCTACTATGTGCCAGACTCTATTTTAATTAATCTGAACAGAAAACATAGTTTAAATCTTTTCAGCAAAAGATAGATTGATGATAACACTGAGACTGAAAATTAAGTAGTTTGCCCAATTGAAATTTTAACTAAAAAAGTTCCAACCAGAATTCAGGCTCAGTTTTATCTGATTTTAAACCTTGAGCTTTTCTTACCACTCTATGCTGCCTACATATCAGATATTGTAATGCCAGAATATTCTAATTAGAAGGAGACATATATAATAATTATAAGAGTTCACACCAGTAATTCCCGGATTTGAGTATCTCCATTTATTTCAAGAAGTAAAATGACATTCTAAAATTCAAATTCATTTTAATTCACTGTCATCATGTTCTAAATGTCATACAACCTTTGAGAGTGAGAAGGAAGAAAAGGGGGAGATACAAAAAATTTAAAAGGATAAGCTTTTACTACTTTTAAAATAGTGACAATCATTTCTTTCCAAAGCCAAATATAATTATATGATTTTTAAATTTAGGTATTAAAAACATGTAGATATGTAAATATATTATAAAATATAAAACTATAGTATATTTTCTTGTCTTCCAGTATGAATTTGCTCCAGATTTATTAATATTGCTACAACCAACTTGGTTCTACTTCAGGAAAGTAAAGATCAAAGAAGTTTTATTTCTTCCTTTTATTTTTTTACTCCAACCCAAGTATTATTTCAATGCATACATATATTATTAAAAATACTATTTGGGTAAGAAAATTTATTAAAATATTGAATAATTTATTTATGTAGAGTTTCTCCTTTCCCTAATGCAATTAAATAATGTCAATTAAATAGGCAGTCTTTCCCCACTTTTTTACTGTTTTTTTTGTTTCTTCTGTTTTGATTTTTCTTGCTTTGAGAAAGTTTCTGATGAGTTGACATTAGCCTTTTTGTTTTTATAAATTCCTTCATTTCTTCAGAAGAGTTTTTCAGACAACCCAGAATTTGAAAAAATAGTGTATAGTGACTTTGAAGGTCAGCAAGGTTCTTAGGAAGAATTTACTGACATTGAAGAGGCAATGGAGTGCCCTGTTACTGAAAGCAGGAGGAAAGGACCCATACACCACTTTTTAATTAATTAATTAATGTATTTATTCATTTATTTATTTCAGAATATTATGGGGATATAAACACTTTGTTTACATATATTGCCTTTGCATTGCTCAAGTTAGAGCTACAAGCATGCCCATCCAACAGACGGTGCACATCGCACCCATTAGGTGTGAATTACCCATCCCTTGCACCCCCCCACCTGTCCGACACCAGCTAAATATTATGTCCATATGTGCACATAAGTGTTGATCAATTAGTACCAGTTTAATGGTGACTACACGTGGTGCCTGTTTTTCTATTTTCGTGATACTTCACTTCAACGAATGGGCTCCATCTCTATCCAGTATAATACAAGAGTTATTCATTCACCATTGTTTTTTATGGCTGAGTAGTACTCCATGGTATACACATACCACATTTTATTAATCCACTCATGTATTGATGGCACTTGGGTTGTTTCTGCATCTTTGCAATTGTGAACTGTAATGCTATCAACATTCAAGTGCGGATGTCTTTATTACAGAATGTCTTTTTTTCCTTTGGGTAAATACCCAGTAGTGGGATGACTGGATCAAATGGTAGGTCTACTTTTAGTTCTTTGAGGTATCTCCCTATTACTTTCCATAGAGGTTGTACCAGTTTGCAGTCCCACCATCAGTGTATGAGTGTTGCTATCTCTCCACATCCATGCCAACATTTGTTGTTTTGAGACTTTTTTATAAAAGCCAATCTCAGTGGAGTTAAGTGACATCTCATTGTGGTTTTGATTTGCATTTCCCTGATGATTAGAGATGTTGAGCATTTTTTCATGTTTCTTGGCCATTAGTCTGTCTTTTTTTTGAAAAGTTTCTGTTCATGTCCTTTGCCCACTTTTCAATGGGGTTGTTTGATTTTTTTTTTTTTTTTTTGCTGATTTTCATGAGTTCTATATAGATTGTAGTTATCAGCCCTTTATCGGATGTGTAGCATGTGAATATTTTCTCCCATTCTGTAGGTTGTCTGTTTGCTCTAGTGATAGTTTCTTTGGCTGTGCAGAAGCTTTTTAATTTGATCTGGTCCCATTTATTTATTTTTCTTGTTGTGATTGCCTTTGGGGTCTTCTTCCATAATATGCTGAAATAAAAAAAAAAATAGAAACTGCTTGGGCAAATTCTGAACCTGGGAGAAAAAATCAAAATAAAATACTTAGAAAATGGTCAAAATCCAAACACTTCTCAAAACTACATATTTTTAAATCATGTTTTGATCAATTTTTTTATTTCACAGTAGAGCTGCTTTGTATGAACATATTTATTCATTTATAAATGAAAACCTTTATACACTAAGGTTATGTAGCAAAGAAAATTTTTAAGATTATATTAATATTTTTTTCTAAAATATACTCATTTTGAACAACAAGCCCAAATGATTTTTTTCTCAAAAGATCAAGGCAAGACTGAAAATAGACATAGTGTGAGTCTACTTGGAAGCAAATTTTGATTCTTTAACTATATGAGGAAGGCCAGGCAAACCCAGTGCCTCTGATTGATTGGTTTTCCAATGTGATTCATTATTTTGGCTGTTGTTGCAGCTGATCACCTGATAATGTATTTTTCTCAGCCCCTTCTTCTTCCTATATTTGTCATGTTTTTACTGCATTCACACTGAGTACCACCTACACACCCCAGCCGTACTCCTGGTCCTGAGCCACTCATGATTTGAGCATCCTCCAGTTCTGCCAGTTCCAGGGAGAGTGGAGTTAGGTCAAGATGCCTACACTGTGAAGAATCTTACATGGCAGGGCTGAGCCCAGGCATGTGGTGAGCCCTCCAAGCTTCCCATCCACCTTTCTCATGCCAAGTCATCTGTGATGGTTAATTTTATGTGTCAATTTGACAGGCCATGGGGTGCCCAGATAACTGGTCAAATGTTATTCTAGGCATGTGGGTAAGAGTATTTATGGATGAGATTAACATTTGAATTAGTAGACTGCCCTCCCTAACATGGGTGGCCCTCACCCAATCAGTTGCAGGCCTGAATAGAACAAAAAGGCTGACCCTTTCTTAAGTAAGGGGGAACTCCGCCTGTCTGCGTGCTTGAGCTGGGACATTGATCTCTTCCTGCCTTCAGACTCCACCTAAACATTGGTTGTCCTTGGGTCTTGAACCTGCTGACTTTTGGACTGGAACTTGCACCATTGGCTCTCCTGGTCAGGACTTGGCTTTCCTCTCGGTTCTGTTTCTCTAGAGAACTCTAAATAATACATCATTCCTTCTTATCCCCTGGCAACTGGGTAGATAAACTAAAAAATCTGATGAAATCACTCCACTGCTCAACAACCTCCAGTGGGTTCTCATTACGAATAGAATAAAACCAAACTTTTTGCAATAACTTCTAGTTTCTGCAAAAGTTGATCCCCTACATGCCTCTCCAAAGTCATCTCCTTTGACTCTCCACTTTTTTCCAGCTGCACTGACCTTTCTGTCTCAGGGCTTTTGCATTTGATGTTCCCTTTGCCTGAGATCCTTATTAATACAGTCCACAAATATTTCTTATATGTGTCAGGCACTGTTCTAGTTCATGTGAACTATACACACACAAACTCCTGCCCTGGTGAAGCATACATTCTCTTCCTCAGGATGTTTCATGGCTACGTTCTGGGCCTTATCTGATTTTCCTAGCTAAAGAAATTCCTGTCCTTAGTTATCCTATCTCATAATCACCTTTTGTTTTGTTCATTCTTACCATGTGTGAAATTATTTGTTTATTTCCTGACTCATCATTTTAGAATGTGATCTCCATATCTGTCTTGGCCTTTACCAGTGCCATGATCTGTACCAGGCAGTTGGGGAGAGAAGGAAGAGATGCACAGCATGGTTCACTAGGCCCTCTAATTGGTGCATCAGCACTCAACTTCTCATTATGTGATTTATCACTGAAAATATGTCTATTGGAATAAATGATCAGTTATTATGATTGCCCACTGAAATTATACCTAGCAATAATAGAACTATATACTTGAAGAAAGCCCCAGAGTTGATTTTAGAGATGGCTATTCTAAAACTCATATACTTTCAAACATAACAAAGTGATTCTGAATAAGAGAAAAATCCAGATCTTAGACAATATTTTTAAGCTGTGATTGTCTATTGCCAAGACATTATGTATTAAAATGCCCAGTCACCTTAAGCAGGAATGGGCAAGACTTATGACCATAGCAGTTGAAGTAGGTTATGCTTAAGGTTAGGGACAAGACACTGAGGCTCATAAAGACTAAAGATGGTGGGTTTGTGGGGTTCTGGGTCAGCTTCTCATGGCATCGTGGAGGGAAGACACAGTGAACATCACTTTGGCACCTCCTTTCTCTCCCTCTCTCCACACTTTGCTGGTGGGCATAGCACAGCTGTAGAATTTATCTCAATCAGGAAGCAGTATGGAAGCCAGGAATAATATTTCTCAAATACAGATAAGCCTATATCCTTCTTCAAAGTTGTAAGGAAGAGTGAATCCATACCCAGTGCATGGCTGATGTTGGAATGCCTTCAGACCTAGACATATCTATGTGGGAATGAAGGGAGAATGGAGTCTCCCTGTTTCCTAACAGTACCTAAAGAAGCTTCCAGTCCCATAGTGTATGCTTGGTCTTGTCTTCACAACAGAGGACTGCATATCAGTTATACCATGAGACAAAAACAGCAACAATGGATGAGCCTTGGGCCAAAACAATAATAACAAGGTATTTCCAATGTTCTTTTCTCCAGATAATAGTAGTCAGAACTGAGGCCCTTGGACCAAATGACCAACACAAAAGTTCTTAGAATTATCAAGGGTGGACTATAGGGATAGAAGAAAGATTCTTGTAAATAGAAGACATCACAGCTGGGAGTCAGTAAGTACAAATAAAATAGTCATGAGAAATTATTTTTTATCCCAACCTGATAAAACAGGACATATCAGTTTCATAAATATTTAAAGCACAATTTTGAAATGAACATTTATTTCCCTTGAAGTAGGACTGTTTGTACTTCTATAAAGGACACTCTTAGAAACATACTTCACTGTATCAAGTGTCAGTGAATTTATTTAGAATCAAGTCTGAAAATCCCTTTGACATTGAAAAACTACCTGTTAATTTGCTTTGTTTTTGTAAGAGATTAAAACTTTTCTTCTTATGCAAGTCCAAAAGTTATACATCTCTCTATATATTATACCATATACTATAGTATATATGTGTATATGTATGTATATATGTATACTATAATTTATGCTATAAATATACATATCTATATGGATCAGAGTTGTCCTAAATGAGTGAAGAGGAAGCTGGGATATTTCCAGCGTGATTGGTTGAGGACTACATCAGCTCCCTAGTACATGCAGCCTGCTCTCCTGGTCAACAGAGATGTGTCAGGAAAAGGGCCATAGGAACTTACAGTTGGAAATATTTGAGTGTATAGGAATGGTGAATGCCAAGTGGGGTGAGCAGCTCACCAACAATGACTTTATAGTGACTCATCAAAAATACCCTAAGAATGATAAAGTAAATAAAAATATGACATCTCAGATTATAACACCTATGGATAAAGCTTAAATGACTTATCTGAGATTAAGTCATAAACCTTCTAAAACATAGGACCTGTTCTTTTGTTGGTTGCTTCACAGATTAGCTCATTATCATTTGTGTCCTGGAGTTTCACAATGATACCTCTAAGTGTACTTTTAGTTTTCTTAATTCTCCTTAGGATATTTGTCTTTCTAGAATCTGAGGATTAATTTCTCCATCAATTATAGAAAAAAAATCTCAGCTATTACTGCCCAAAGAATTGACTTTCTCACATTTTTTCCTGCTAGAACTCCAATTAAATTTATATTGGTTCTTCTCATTCCATCGTCTATGTCTCTTAGTTCTCTTTCTGTTTCTATATCTTTAACTCTCTGTGTTTCATTCTGAAGCTATTTTCTAGTGCACTAGCTCTCTCTGCTGTAAAACTAACAATTGGGTTAATTATCTTGGCTAGATTGTTCCTTTCAGAAATCCACTTATTTTTCAAATCTATTATTTCTTCACAGTTATCTTTGCTTCCTTTCTTTATGTAATTTAGTTATTTCAATCATACTTATTTTAATCAAATGATTCTATTATCTAAAGTTCTCAGGGGTAGAATTCTGTATTTATGCCTGATGATTCTCACTTATGGTGGATTGTTATCCTGTGAGTTTCCTAATTTTGAATTGTTGGCTTAAGTTTAATAGCATCATATGTGTAAGAATCTGTGTGGCCAAGACTGAGTGTACATCCCTCCGAAGAGGATTTCTATATCCTACTTCTGAGTACACCAAGAGTTTCACTGGTTTATGGTCATCTTAATGTTAATTCTCTGACTTTGTGGTTCCTGTTACCCAACCCAGAACCTAGAGCAAGACAAACAAGCTTTCCTTGATATCTACCTACTCCACTTAAGGATATGTTTTCCTATCCACCCCTATAACTAAGTCTATCAGTCAGAATTCAGTCTAAGTATTTCTTTCAAGAATAATGTAAATGAGTGCTTACATAAATCATCAGAAGTTTTGGAAATATGAAGGCTAGGGAAGAATGCCAAAGCTCTGTTTCACCACTAGGTTTCAGGGGAGTAGGAACTTAGTGTACCATCCAGGTCAATCACTTTAAAAAACAATTCAGAGGATCACAGCTTCTGCACAACTGTGGATGGTGGTTCATACCAAGAGGCAACTGCAAAATAAAAAATAAAGTAAAATAAAACTCAACATCTGCAGCTTATATGTCTGTGCATGAGCACCAGGGAAAGAAAAATGGCAAACTTCTCTTCCATCCTCAACTCTTTCATAATTCTACATCATTGGCCAAATCTAAGCGAGAATATTATTTACAGGGGATTCTAAGAAGTGTTGTTCTTAGGCATCTAGTGATTGCAATATTAAACAGAGCATAGGAATTGAGAAAGGTGCTTCATTCCAACAAGCAATTCAGTAAAGAATATAACCTTTAAAATTCCCAGGCTTATTCAGAAGACATGGTTCCAACATTCCTCCTCATTTGGAACCAAAGGGAATGGGGGCATTTGCTGTTTCCACATGTTAAACCCTAATCCTTGGTGATACTAGGACTGGCAACCCCCATTCTATTCACTACAGGGAAGTTGTAACTTCAGATCATAATTTTATTTCATGTTTACAGCCACCTCTTTATTTTTCCCTGCATTTCTTTCTCATTTTTTTTTGTGAACTATACATTTAAAGTAAGTTTTGTTATAGTTTGTTCAGCATTTCTAGGCATTTTATAACAGGAGTGTTTTCCCATTAGCAAGCTCACCATATTGCTAAAACCTCAATTATGTGTAATTTTTGTTATGAGTTTATCTTTTTTTGCAGGAGGGGGTGCCATGGGGAGGGGAAGATGGATTTGGGAACAGATTTTTCCTCCCAGTGGAACTTGGTGGTTTTCATTGATCTCATTTAAATTATTTTATTTTAACATATCTTGGGGTTTCTGAGCCATATAGGTTATATCAACTCAGAACCCATTCTTCATAATGTTTTTTATTTTCACAGACAACTCTTTTATTCATAGCACATACCAGGGCAATTAGCAATATTCTTTGTATCTTCCTCAAGGAGAGGAAGAGTTATCCACTTTCTATTATCAGGGCAGCCTTTTGAGCTTTATTTATGGAACTCACTTCTACCTTCTTTAAATGTGCAGGCTCAAGCACACATCTCCTGTCCCTATGCAGGCATCAAAACTCAATCTCCAGTCCCCAGGACTTGATTCTCCCATGACCCTCATTGTATTAGCTTCTGCTAGTGCCCTGATATTCAGTTTCCTCTTCATTTCTGGTATCAGAGGATTTTCTTTATTTTCTTTAAGGCTCATCTGTGTTGAAAATGATCGCTACATTTTATCCAGTATCTCTGCCTATTTCTAGATATAGAGTGTGCCTTTTCTTATCAGCTCTGTTTGCCATATTGCTGAAAGCTTTGAGGCACTTTCCATTTTATCTAATACTATCTATAAAGGGCAAGGGGCTACAGTCTTTCAAGTGTTCTCTATAGTATATACTTGTAAATATAAAACTAAAATATGATTAAAAAGATAAAAACCATAAAAGGAATCCATGACATTGAAAATATCAGAAATGGTTTTGGAAAATATGCCTCAGTCTCACATATTTTATTTAATAAAGAAAATACATCTTGAAAAATATTTATAATTTGGTAAATCAGAGGAATCATGGAAATAAATGTAGTACATTTTAAAGTCAACAATGTATTTGATAAAGTGTTTTGTGACATTCATATAGTTGACTTTAGGCATATTCAACTGTAGGAGTGTTGACAGAATGACCTGATCTCAATCTGAAAAGAGTACAGGAGAAGATTCTCAGCATTTATATTGATGATATGGGTAAACACAAGACAAAATAATGTTAGCAGACAACAAAAAGCAAGAAGAGAATACAATTTCTAAACCCTCTTGATGTGCTGAAATGCTGAGCCAAATGCACAAGATAACTTTGAGAGTGAAGGAGAATTTAGGGTGTCCTTTGTGTTATTGGCTTCAATGTTCCCTGTGCCAATATTCTGCAAAAGCTGTCCAGTAAAATCTAAGTTTTTTAAAAAATTATTTATTGAGGTATACTTTACATACAATATAAACACATACAAGATTGAATGCACACATCCAGGTAACCACCATCCAAATTCAGATATAGAACATTCTCACCATCTCAGTGATGAATCTTCCCAGTCAACCTAGCCAGAGTCAACCACTTTTCTGAATACTGTCACCAAAGCTTAATTTTGCCTGACTTAGAACTTACTATAAATGGACTAATGTAATTTATACACTTTTTTCCTGACTTCTGTTGTTCAAGATAATGCTTTTCAGATTCATCCATATTTTGTGTGTATCAGTTGTATGGGGTATTTTTGGTTGGTTGGTTGGTTGGTTGGTTTGGTTCTGTGTGTGTTGTTTTTGTCATGTTTTGTTTTGTTTGCTGGAAAATAGTTCATTGTATGAATATAGCATAATCTGTTTATTCCCATTCCCATATTAAAAGTACAAAAAGGAAACTCCAGGTTGGAAAGTAAGAACATTTCAGCATATCATGACAGACGGTGTAAAGGAGTTGGAATTAATGAATTCAGAAGGTAATTTTCTTTGGAGAGTATTCTGGTGTTTTCCCTTCCTCCTCCTACATTGTGGGAAGGGAGAGGGATGTTCCCCAGCTCACCAAAAGCCTAGCCCAGAGAGTATAAACAATAGAGCACAACAGTACCAGTTATTTAAGACCTTTCCTGCCCCCTAGCTCCACTCCTTATGCCAGAGGGTTCCCAAACTAAGGCCAGCTGACTGCATGGGGAAGAGGATATGGAGCTAATCAAGAAAGAATAAGTCTGAAGCCTCCCAAGTCATATCCTTACCCCCTCCCAACCCAGCCCACTCCTCAGATTTTAGACCTGAATTTAGGCCAGATCTGAGAGGGAAAAAAGTAGAGTTTGGAGTGGAAATATCAATTACTAAAATGAGACAATTCTTATGATTGGATGGCTTTTATTACATGAGAGTAACTGGAAACGTGATGAGACCTGTCTGAGATTTCCTCCCAGAGGAAAAATCACTGAGCAGTTGGAGAAAAGAAAAAAGTTGTTTTGTACTCATATCCAAATGAGCTCCATGAGTATTCCATGAAATAGTTATACCCTATCTGTTGTTAAAACATTTGATAATAGGAATACTGCCTATATTTTTCTAAGGCTATGTCTAATGTTTTGAATAAACCCTATAAATCTAAGGGTATAGATAATTATAAAAAAGGGGGTCCAGAGTACATCATCAGAATGCCAACTCAATTGGGTTAGGACAGACTCACAGTCTCAGCAGATATGAACCACAGATGTTTGCTCATTTAAAGAGTGAGCTTTTTGCCTAGCAAGATTTTGTTGAAATTTTGACTACCCATTACATTGTATTCTAGACTAAAATGTTCAGATAAAAAAAGGAAATATAGCACTATATTTTCCAAAAATGCAGGTTCAAAGAAGTATAATTCAAAACTGCAAAATTTAGAGCACACTTTCAAAGTGACATTTTCATCTATTTTTTTTACTAGTGTCACTACAACCAATTGAATTGTACCACAAATATGATTTAAATGTCTTGATAACCAAAAATGCTAGGTTGATTATTTATCTACCTCATCGTTTGGTCCTAGCCAGAATAAGAATTACATATATGAAAATACCAAATCTCTGCTCATAAAATGTGACAAGTTAATGGCAGATGGTTGGATGGTTAACTAGAGAAATTTCCCTGCTGAGTTATCCACCATAACTGTTTAGAAATGTCTTTCTCATCAGTAAAGATGGATAATTCTTCTTGCCACCTGCTTCTTATCTAGTAAAAGAGATATATTGTAACTGCAAATCACTATGGGAGTAATTTGGACCTTCATGATAATGCCAGGACTTCAAGTTCTGCTTCCTGTAAAAGAAGAAACAGATGTAGTGGGCAGTAAATAATTTACTTTGAAAAAAAATAATAAAGTGAGTGAGAAGAAGCCTGAAATTAAACATTTGGATGTCAAATTGCATGGCTTATGTATTCTGCTATAATATTCATTATCACCTTTATTTATGATACATGCATTTAATAAGCAATTACTATGTGCCAGAAATATATCTTTGGAAATTCAAAAGAAGAACATATGTCTCATTCAGGAAGACTTGTATACATGAAACAAATAACAGTGTGGTATTGGACTTTAGGAAAATCTGCAAGTAAGCAGTAGAGTCTAGAACCACCTCCCTCTGTCTAAATTCTCAAACCAGCTATCCCTGATGAAGGAACTAAGTCCCTGTAGGACTATCCTTCTTGGTAAGTTATGACCTGACTAATAATTATGTCCCTTCTGGAAACACCCTATTTCATCTAGAAATTTCATCTATCAGAAACCCAGTGCACCCTCCAAGCCAAAGAATTCTTGGCCTTTTAGTAAACCTCGGTTTTAGTACCAATGGTGATCAACCCTACCATTATGGTTAACCCACTTCAAGCATTTCAGCTTTTCCTTTGGAAACTAGGGCTTTCAGGTAGTGTCTTGGGTGGATAGCAATGATGTCATTGCTCTTTATTCACCTTCCACATATTGAGTCTCATATACTTTTCGCCCTCATTTCTAAAGCACCGAATGTTTCTCTAACATTCACATCAAACCAGTCCAAATTAGAACAATTTTGAAAGTGAAACAGGGTGCTTTGAATAATTACACTGGAACAATAGGCATAAACTATCCTCCTAGGCAAACCATGATATATGGTCATGCTACCTATCAGACATGTATATAAAGCAAAAAGAAAAGAGCAGGGAAAAAATGCTGGGAGCAGTGAAAATTTAAATCATCCTTGCTACAGCTCGGTAAGCCAACCACAGAATTCTTTGACGTGAGTTGAAGTGGGTGATAAATAGAAGGGATCTTTTAACAAATCAATGAGACCTAATGTTCAGGTATTTTTAGACTACTTGCAAACAAAATTAGGCCAAACTAATAGATTTCTTGGGTTTTAAAAATATCATATATGCCTTTCAACCCAGAAATTCAACTTCTAGAAAATTTCACAAGGAAATAGTTATGGATATGTACAAATATTTAGCTATAAACTAATTCATTCAGCAGTACTTAAAGAAAGGAGAAAAATCCCTAATTTCTAAAGATAGTGAATTGGATTATATATATTCTCATGTCCTACAACAAAATTCTATACAATCATTAAAAATGATATCACAGGTAAATATCGCATGGGAAGAAGTTCTCACTATATAAACATATTTGAAGAAAGTTATGATATACTATGTTTGTATCCTGTTTTTATTGATTTTCATTTTTTGAACTATTTATTGAGGTATATCTTATTTCTAGTTAAAATAAATGTGTCTGCTCAAGGTGAAAAATACAAATGATTATTAATAAAGTGTCAACAATTGAATCGGGTTATAGCCGGTTTAAAATGTCCTACCTTTGGCTTGTCCATATTTTGTAAGTGAGAATATTTTGTAAACATATGATAAAATAACTATTCTTAACATTATCTAGAGTGAATTACAAATGGCAGCAGACCCATAGACAACATTCTGCCTTCTGATCAGAGGGCAAACTGGCAGACATGCAGGGTAGACAAGCTCCACCTCTATCTTCATAATGACAATCATTTATGAAGTTGGCATCATCCTCAAAAACAGCAACTCAAAGGCTGATGCAATTGAATAAACTGTCTGGTTGCTCATTCTGACACTAAAGCTATCTCCTGAGGTCAAGAAGCTGACATTGTGTCATCCTAAATGACCAAATCATAAAACAGTTCATAAAGTATTGACCACTGAAAAATTTAAATCTTCCTAATGTTTCAGGAAAGCAGTCCCCAAGGTTCACTCTGAGGACATCCCTGTAATAAATAGAGCTCAGACAAGAAAAGGATATAGGCAATTAATGACATCTTTTGCAGAAAGGGATGTTAAATGATGTCAGATACACACTTTCTTCTATAGTTTAATTATACTTCCAAATTGGTTTTAAGAAGGGGTAAGTCCTTGGCCACTGGAGTGATTTCACCATATCGTGCAGTCTATTGAAAAAGTGAATTATCATATAATTAAATTCTGAAATAGGCTGCAGAATTGTTGTAAAGGTATAGAACGCAAAATAAAATAGTCTATTCTCATGAACTAGATCTTACTCTTTTGGGGGAGGGCTCATGCCTAAAGAAGTTGATGACAGTGTTTTTCTCATGAATGATCGTCATAACTTGTAGGCAAGGATGAGTTCATTTCACGCTGAATTTAGTCAATATTTCCCTTCTCCACACCTCACTCCCTCCTCTTGCCTATAAGAGAGAGAAATGTGGGCAAGTCAATATAGGACACTAAAGCAAACTTGAGATTTAGGTAAATGTGGGTTCAAATCAGAGCCTTTTCTCTCTAAAGACCTGACTACATTTAAAATAAGATTTAATCTATGACACCACATGTACTCTAACTGATCAACACTAAGGTGCTCACATGGTAGTAATACTCATTGTGAGTCAGGGCGTGGGGGTGGGTAAACTCACAACTAATGGACGCAGTGAGCATTGTATGGGGGAAGGGCACACCTCTAATCCTGGCTTGGGTGAAGCAAAGTCATAACATGTAACCAAAATGTTTGTACCCCCATAATATCCTGAAATAAAAAAGAAAAAAAAAGATTTAACCTATGAGCATGCTATTTGTTCCCCATTTGTCAGACATACTTCCAGTGTATAAAGCAAGCACCACAAGTTAATACTCTCCCTGATTCCTAGGAACCCAGAAAAAAAAAAAAAACAGCAACTTCTGACTTCAAGTCTTCCCCCTTCCTCTAGTTGCAAGTGTGAAAAAACATCCTATGGTGGGGACAAATATGCTGGCTTCACTGCAGGAAAACATCTACTCCAGGGGGGGCTGATATCCGGTCATTTTTTTAGTTAATTTGTCTTAAGATTTACAAGGTCCACTCATTGCATTTGATTATGATCTTAAGTCTCTATAATTCTATTACTGGGCTTCCTCTTTCCTTTTTTTTTTTTTTTTTTAATTCTCATGCTATGGATTTGTTGGATGAACCTTGTTATTTGTTCTGAAAACTACAGCATGCTTTAGATTTTGATGATTACTTCTTCATGGTATCATTTAACTTGTTCCTCTCTTCCCATAAACCATTTATTTTCCATAAATTGGTATAGAGATTTTGATCATTCAATTCAGTTGCGTTTGTATCTCATAATGAGGCATCCAATGTCTGTTCCATTTTTAAAAATATGAGAGTGATCATTGGATTCACAGGCTATCAGCCCAATCCTTCCATTATGAAGTTATCAACCTTTCACCTAATAGTTTGATATTTATTAAGTTGTTGGCTACATTGATTATTTGTTTAATAGTTGCAAAAATAGTAATTTTTCTAATTCTGTTCTGTATAAATTAGCTAGAATTGTTCTATGAAGAGAAATTTCCCTTCATGAACTGTTATTTACCCTCACATACCATTCATACAGGAAAGGAAGACTTAAAACTCAATTCTGCCACTTCATCAATTTTCAACTTAATTTGTTGGTGCAACTTCCAGAGACAATAATTTTTAACTATCATTATGAACTCATGTATTTCAATTAATTGCCATCATATTTCTTTTTGATGCTCAAACTGTCCCATCTTGGTCCAGTGTCCTTTTGACACAGTCGGAATAGATTTTTATAACATCCTCTGCTTTCTGGTACAAAAAGTGTTCCAAATTCATCTTGCCCAATTCCTGCTCCAGACATAGAATATGTCATTTCTCCAAGGAGCCTTGGTTCTTTTTATCAAAGTATTGTATTTTTGAAATATTGTCTGGGCTCTAAATGGGCTTGTTGCTTCTCAATTGTCATTAATTCAAGGCCTTTTCAATGGGCAGATTTTGGAAAAAGATTTTATGAGAAAAAAAGCAACAAGTTCATATTGTATTTTGCTATTCACATTTAAAATTATAAGGTCTTTACTTATTTGATTTTATACCTGTATCTCTTTTCTTTCACACTGAAAATCTTAGTTTCTAATGATAGTGGCATAATTACTCATTTGTCTTATCTAAAACATACCTATAACAATTACAAAACACCAATACGTATGTTACTACTAATAATAACCTTACTAAATATAGTTTAAGATTTCTTTGTGGCTCTTTTTGTTCTTAGAAGATATTCCACCAAAGACATACAGTCAATTTACTCTGTTTTAATGTCACTTGAGGCTATTCTTTTTTCTGTATGATTAAGACATCAGCTTGATATATAATTAGGTTTATTTGTTTTAATTTGTTGTCAGTTAATTTCTTTTTAATTTTTTTTTTTTTTTTGAGATAGAGTCTCACTCTGTTGTTGCCCTGGCTAGAGTGCCGTGGCATCAGCCTAGCTCACAGCAACCTCAAACTCCTGGGCTCAGGCGATCTTCCTGACTCGGCCTCCCAAGTAGCTGGGACTACAGGCATGCGCCACCATGCTCGGCTAATTTTTTCTATATATTTTTAGTTGGCCAATTAATTTCTTTCTATTTTTAGTAGAGACGGGGTCTCGCTCTTG
>CAUYPO010094516.1:0-29110 GCA_963574435.1 Cheirogaleus major
GGCGGCCGTCTCTGGACTGGTGTCCGCAGGTCTCTCCAACCGCTGGGGAGCCCGCCAGCAGTCCGAGATGCAAGGGAGGGGAAGTTAACCGCTCCACCTACCCTTGCCGCTGGTCTCCAAGCCGCTGGCTCGGGAGGTCTCTTCTCCCCATTCTCCTCCGCAACCTCCTCCCGTGGAGTCTCCCGTAGTCTCCGGTGCCCCTCCGTCTGACCCCCATCTGATGTATGGTCGTTTGTTTGCTTCTTTCTTCTAATATCTTCTAGTAGCTGTCTTTTCTGTAGAGACACTCTATCTGGCGGTGTTTCTAGTCCGCCATCTTGCTCCGCCCTCTGATTCATGAATTTTAAGTTAAGAAATTCTGCTATTAGACTTATAGAGCATGGCTCCCATTTAGTTAAGTATGAAACTGAGCCTTATCAGTTTACTTGCTTAAGTCACTCTACAAGTTCATTCAGCAAGTAAGGAATGAATTTGTGGCTCAAACCTCTTCTTTATTACACGTAAGAAATCTCTCTAGTTAATATGTCAAATTATAAAAGAAAATGTGAAGTATTAAAGTTAATTATAAAACATTATCTTAAAACTTGAGGAATGTATTAGAAAGTTTGCAAAAGGCTTCTAGAATATCTCTAGGATGTTGTTGCTGTCTCTATGACAAATTGCCTCTTTTTCACTAGAGCTTTTCCCTATTAAATATTGATGAAAGCTTTCTGGAAATTTTAATTACAAATCTTTTGAGGTCAGAGTCTGTAGATGCCTTTTCCATTTCAAGTAAAAGAAATTCCTTCACACCAGCTCAAGCAGGTAAATCAATCAATTAATTACAGAACATTGAAAATAAAGATAAAGGGATATTTTGTATAAGATCAGAAAAGGACATATGACACACCCGGAACCAAGAATGGGAGAGGTGTCAAAGGACCAGGAATTCCTCTCTCTCACTAGCCTTCTTCTTATAATTCCCTGGTTCTCATCTCTGCTTCTTTGAGCCAATATTGGACAATGGCTGAACTTAGCTCCCAAATGATCTTGTTCTCACTTCCAGCAATTAGAAACACCTGACACATATCTTTCTTCATCTCTTTTGAATTCCACGTTTTACTCCAGTTTCAATATGCAGAGATCATTTTATTTGTTCACTCTGGGTCAGTTTTCACTCTTGTCTAATCAGCTATCATTGGCGAAGGGCAAGAATCAACTAGGAAAAATATGACCCTGGGGACCCATATATTAATAATAGCCCATAATTTACTTTTATGAAAATCAATCAAGCATATTTCAATTTTTGCATTTCTATTTGTCTATTTTTCATTGTACAGCTGGATGCACCAACCCCAGATAACTTTCCCCCAAATAATGTTACTGTATAAACTAAAGAATACAGACATAATATTCTAAATTTAATTAAGGTTTAAGATAGAATTCAATTCATTTTTATTTCTTAAATTATTTGGTAGTATATTCTATGTTTATTTTGATTATTCCTTTACAAAATGCCAAACTATGTACTTTATGATCATCCTATGATAGAAACACACCATGTCTATAGCTCATTAAGAAGATTAGAAAACATCTTCCATTACTCAGTGGTACATGCCACTCAAAATGCCTATGCAAAAATAATGTCCACTTCTGCAATGTAATAACTTCTAAGTGTTCCTATTAGTTTACTTAAACTTTACCCTCTTATTTGATTAAATATACATTTTTAAATCTGCCTGGTAATTAAATTTCTCCATCAATTGACCTCATCTCACTTATCCCAGTATACTAACATCAAATCACATAGCTCATCTCTCTTCCATCTCTGTACATTCTTGATATCTCTATTGTTCTAGTATTGAAAAATCTGCTTTCCACCACTGTCATCACCTCCTGCCATTACTTATCTTACATTTTATTCAAATAAAATTTTACATTTCCCTACTCTCCAAAGTCTTACCAGATTAGCTTGACTATATAAAACCTATTCCTAATCTTAATTTCCTCACACCATTGAGGATCTGAATCATACCATCATTCACTTACTACTGTAGTGAAATCCATTTTTATATAATTTCTTTAAATCTTATTTTTCAATTTATATTTTAGTCTTCTAAATGACAGGAAACAATCTGTTTCCTATTTGACACAAAATTATTACATAAAATTATTTTTGATATTCATTAGTCATCATGCAAGAGAGAATAAAAAGACCATAAAATATTTCAGTGTTTAACACTTTTTTAGAAATAAAAATATTATTAAATGTTATTTACACATATTGCTGAATTTTAGATGAATTGCTTTTTATGAGTCAGTTACTGAAAAATGCAATCTAGAAGGCAGATGGTCATTGCATTATGGGTGTATTCTGAAAGCATTTATAATCATTTCATTTAAAGCTCTACTCACAAGAACAAGCCGGAGCTTATATATGCACCATTTTATGAGGAATATTTTGTAGCACTGCACAAATATTAAAGATATAGCAGACATGTCATTTTAAAAATAAAGAGTTCTAAAAATGAATAGAGACTTTTCTTCATGTATGATTTTCACCTTCTTAGCAAATATAGTAGGGATCAAAATTATTCGTTTTCATACATAGAGAAGACAAGAGTTACAATGAGGTTTATCCAGATGATAGCTTTTGTGAGAAGAGAAATAGCCCAAACGGGGAAGTATAGATCACAGTACAAGGAGGATGACTTAGTAGCCAAGCAACGTGCTGCAGAGTCAGTGGCTGTAAATTGTCATCACAGCATCTTATAACGGTTAGTGCTTTTCCAGCTGACAGCTCAAAGTGTACCCAGGCTAACATCTTGGTCCCAAACCAAGTCATTCACCATCAGTTCAGTCATCTCAGAAATGAAAATGAAGTAATGACGTACTAACAATTACACAGATAGCTTCAACACAGAAGAGAGATGAAAAGAAATTAATTCAGGATGTGAGCAAGCCTGGTGACTCAATATCAAAATGAAAGAAATAAGAGGAAATATAGGAAATACAAAAAAATGCCTCTAATTCTCTCTCTGATTTCTAAAAATTCTCTCAAAGTGCTTCAGAATCTCATTTCAATGACTTCTAATGATGTAATTTCAGAAACTGTTAGATTTCAAACAGCTTGATTCAATAGAAAGTAGTTTTGAGTTTTGTAAAGAATCATACAGAGAATTCCTTTTGAAGGTTAAATTAAGTCATTTTAGATTTGCTTGAAATATAGACCTGCTAATAAACATTTTACTCTAGAAAAATAAAAAGACTGATTTTAAGTATAAAAATAAATACCTCCCATTTTAGCACATTTGTGCTAAAGCCAAATGAAAAGTACTGAATTTAGGACAAACACAAACTAAGGAACTAGGTTAAAGCTGGCATTGATTGGCTCCATACCTTAGTTTCCTTGCTTGTTTCCATAATTATAAATTGGGTTGAACATCTTTGCATATATTAACTCCTTTTGAATATTTAATCATTGTGAGTGTGATGGAATAGCTCATTCATTCACTCAACATTTATATAATAATTTATTGGAATTTTGGTATCTGCCAAAATTAGAAATTCTTCCATGCTCTGGCCAGAGAGTACTTTCATCACAATGAAAAGGAAATTTCAGACAATAGAAGACAAATCATCTTCAAAGTTTGTCACTCTCCACTTATTCTCTTTGAAGAGTCATGGTCAAAGCATATTTAAATATTTCCCTGACTTCTTTCTGGCCTTTAAGTGAAGATGGGAACCTTCATGAAATAGGATCATTTTGGGCTTCAGAACTGGCATAGATCTCTCACACATGGGGTTCAGAGGATAGATGAAGAATTTGTCCATTTATCCACAACTAAATCCCTATAGGTTCAGACGATTTTTATAGCAATCCCAGGTGGCCCTCTGATCTGTTGTTGCAGCTTATCCCAGGACCGTGACCCCCATCTAGGTGAAATTTCACTACATCTATTATTTTATTTAGAGAAAAAGGAACAAGTCTCCCATAAAGAACCTGGTAGTTACGTATTTTGAAGAGTAATTCCATAGGATTTCTCTTTTTACACTAGAAAAATAAAAATACTGATTTTAAGTATAAAAAAAGGAAAAGAATATTCTTTTTTATTATTATTTGTGTATTTTAATGCTTTTTAAAATTTTATTTTATTTTATTTCATTTCAGAGTATTTTGGGAGTACAAACGTTTTGGTTACCTGAATTGCTTTTGTACAGATGGAGTCCAAGTTATAAGTGTGCCCATCACCCAGATAGTGTTCCCTGTACCCGTTAGGTGTGAATTTACTTATTTCCTCCACCACCCACTCACCTGCTTGATTTCCTATGAGTTTTATTTCCACATGTGCACATAAATGTTGTTCAATTAGTTTCAATTTAATGGTGAGTACAGATGGTGTTTGTTTTTCCATTCTTGTGATACTTCACTTAGAAGAATGGTCTCCAGTTCCATTCAGGATAATACAAGAGGTATTAGTTCACCATTTTTTGTTTTTTTTATTTTTATGGCTGAGTGGATCAACAGAATATTCTGCTGGAGATTTGCGTATGATACTCTTTCTTGTGGAGATATGCAGATACTTTTCAGGAAAGTTCAAAGCTACTTTGTATAACATATTCATTTCTCAAATATCACCTCAATGGGGAAGTCTTCTCTGATCACCATTTCTAAAATAGTGCATATACCTTCACTGTCATTCTTACGCCCTATTCTGCTTTATTTTCATAATGTTTATTGTCATCTGAAATGTGTGTGTGTGCGCGTGTGTGCACGCTTATTTTCTGTCTTTTCATGATAAAATGTAAACTCCATGACATCAGGGACTTTATTACCCAGATTCATGTTTAGTAATAGAATGTTTTTAATATATAGTTATTAAATGAATGGATGGGTAGGGGGATGCACAGATGGAACGCAGTATTTTGTAGGCTTTAAATGCACAATAAAACCAATTTATTCCATGGGAAAGCTTATCCATGAGTAAGAGTGATTAATAAAATGTCATGGAAGGCAGAGGACCTGAGGTAGCCTTTAAATGATGTAGACAGTCAAGAATAAGGAACAAAAACAGTGTTAGAGACACAAATGAAATTATCTGAATATAGGCGGGAAGTGAGGATATACGTGTACATGATGTTTGAAGACCGGAAATAGTCCTCAGGGTTTGTGTAAAGGAATGTTATAAGCATTAGTTAGGAAGGTAGATTCATACCAGTTTTTAAAAGACCTTAGATGCTACATTGAGACATTTTAACTTTTATTCCCTCAATAATAGGGAGCCACTGATGATTAATGAGCAAAGGGAATCAACATAAAAAAACAAGCATATGAAGAAGTTAAAAATATATAGGGTGGATTGGAAGTATAGGAGACTAAAGAGATAAAGAACAGTTAGAAGCTATTTCAATGACAAATACTTCAGTGGTAAAGTGAAATTTTTTATAAAGAGAATAAATACAAAAAATATTATACATGGGAAGTCAAGCAAGTCAATATAATTTCTTTCTAAATTCTTAGGAGAATAATGGAACCCATATTCTTTGTTATATAATCTTGTAGCACTTTAAAATCATCATAAATTGAAGCAGTAACAGGAGTTAATAAAAAAATAAACTGGCTTAGAATGAAATTATTTTCCTAGTTTTACTTCAGTGATTTTTAAGTACTGCTTATCGTCTTTATATTTTATCTAGTCAAAATAAAAAGCAGAACCAGATAATTATTTTCCCTGTCGCTGAAGGGTTGGCAAATTGTCATACAGTCAGAGCTGGTTCTCATATTGCTTGGACAGTTTCGAAGGATGTATAGAGTAAAACTTTAAAGTCCCTTTGAACTCTATAAGTCTGTGAAACTCTATACAAAAATATCACCAAGCATTAGGAAGAAAAGAATAAGAAAAAAACCCTTGATTTCTTTCAGTAAAGTTCATCTTTAATCAGATTCTTTTTGCTAATTCAAGAAAATGAGGAAGAAGAAATTTATTTAAAAAATATAAAATGAAGCGTCTAAAATAAGATAGAGCATGATCTTTCCAGGTTTTGTTGACTAAATCCAGGAACCATTTTCAACTGAACACTGGAGGGAAATGGTATATTTTAAAACCTCTTTTGTATTCTACACAGTTATAAGCATGTCTCTGTGGTTATCAGGCCAATGAATGTTAACCTGAAGATACTCTAAAGTATCATTTTTTCCATGAATTTATCTATACTTTCTACACATGTCTATTCACTGTAGTTATCAGTTTTATAGGCAAATGACAATACATTTCATTTATAAATATTCAAGTAGGATTAAACTTTATAATGCTAAATGAGACTGAGATATCCCCTCTCAACAATATCATACCATAAGAAAGCACTCACTTCCACAGTGAAATTCTACTGATGATTATAGCTCTAATTTTCTTGTTTTCATATCTTACTATTGACTTTATATAACATTTTAACATCCTTGGTTATTGAAGGTTTATAGACCTATTCATTTATTAATAGTTTCTGAAACTGGCCCAGATCAAGCCCACAGTTCTGCCTTTACTTAGCTACTCCATGTGACTGACTTCAGAGACTTCCCACCCTTCCCTGACTGCAACCATTATTCAAGCCAAGTTCCAACTCCACCCAACTTGTCCCATCCATCCTTCTTAGACCACTTGCAGTTTTCTCCCATGTCTGAATCGATGCCACTTTTATGTTAGAGCCGTTTATTTTATATTTAGTAAGTTATTTAACTAAGTTACATGATTATACAAATACAAATAAATAATTTTAATAAATCTTTTGCTGTTAGTGTTGTATGTGTAAAATAATTCTGAGCTTTTCTCAGAATAACAGGGAATGGGACCTTAAAAGGAGGGATCTAACTAAGAAACCACACTGTCTCCTGGCGCATGCCTTCTCTCAACTCACCCACCACCAACCCCACCTTAGTTAGCAATTTAAAAAACTATGTGTTTAAAGGCTATTTTGGTGTCAGACTAACACATGTGACTTTTAGTAGCCAAAGAGGAAAATGTGTTTCTTAATGGTCTAGTCTGGGAATTCTTTAGGACATATAACTGAAGACTAGTAGAGAAGGTGTTTCCACTAAAATGGTTCTGCAATGATCAAATCAACCATGGCACAGGATGTCTGCATTAAAGTAACCTGCAGATACGATGGAATAATTCAGAGCCTGAAGCTTTCATTGCATTGGCTAGCACTCATCTTAGTTTACTTTTGAGGAAAAATTTCACAGTCTTTTACAAATAGAGAAGAAATTTTGTGTAAAATATGAGTATATACAAGAAAATAGAATAAGCATCATGAAATTGGGTGGTGTTCATATATAGCTAATTGGATATGTATTCTTTCAATTTTCTTTTATTGTAGGATTTTTAATTTTTAGAATTGAACATATGTTTGACAGTATTCTTTCCAACTGGGGTGTTTTCTGACCTTATTTGAGGCTGCAGGCAATGATTTCCTTGCTCATGTGAATTAATTGCACATTTATACCTGAACTGCAATGAAACATATAAGTGCTTATCTCCTGGTTGCTTTGGGGGGCAACAGAGTCAGTTAAATGTTTGATCTACAAAGGTAGAGATCTGGGCTCAAGGATTTAAAGTAGATCCTCCAAGCAGATGATTGGAATAGGCCAAAGCTTGTGGCATAACATTTTAGGTTTGGTGAATCCACTGAGGAACGGTCTTGAAGAGAATATTGATAAACTGTTGTTTGGTAAACAAGCTGTTTGCCCAGAAGAGCAAATTTTTCCTGGGCAGATGGGTTTGTAGTAATTTTCTAAAGCAAATTTTTGACTTTTTTATTTAATTTTTTATTGATTTACATTCTTATCTATCTGGGCAAGCATTTCCTGGAACAAATAGTCAAGTCATGTTGGCACAAATGTTCTTAGTTCTCAGTCCCAATAGTTGAGTTATTTTGATACAGGTAATGTTAATACACATAAAACAGTTTAGTTGGTAATAAGTTGACTAAGGTAAATTTATGTTATAGAGAATCTTGAAAGACAGACTGAAAAATTTGGCTATTAATCTGAGTTTTAAATGTAGTGTAAGGATATTGGCTTGTAGTCTTGATTTTGCTCCTATGAAGCTATGTGGCAATATTGGCACCCTCTTTAGTTTTCTCTTAGGCTACCTGTCTCCCAAATACTCAGCCCCTTGTTCTGCTTTGACAGTGAAAACAGCAACCAACTCCATTTAGGCTCTCATGTTCCTGCCCCTGCGGTTTACCCGTGCCACACCCAGAGCCTTGGCTCCTACCAACCCTTCCAGGCAACGTGCCACAGGGCATGGGATATTTAACTTTCCTAGAAGATGCCTGGTAACACAACCCGGAGGTGTGGGGCCGTGAACTCCCCATGGGGTAAACTTGAGGAGTGAGAGAAAAAGGAACAAGAACGAGCCAGCAGGTAAATTCTCTTTCTTCTCCTCTCGGACATAGTATTTGAGGCATGTTACAGATGTCAAGAACCTCTTTTTACTGAGCACATGTACCACGGAGTGACCAGCTTGTCCCTTTGAGTTTGCTGGGAATTAGTGGTCAGCATAATGCAACATCGTGCATTTGCCTTCCCTATTCCCTACCCCATTTACTCTTTTTCTCATTCTTACCAACCTGAATTTTCCCTCCCAATACAACTTTAATGGTTAAGCCTTGCCTCGGGCTCTATTTTCTAGGAAACCTAGGCTAATACAGTTACCTTAAGCTATTAAATCTCCATGGTCCTCAGTTGTCTTGACAGTAAAATGAAGGGATTGACTAGAATTATTTGTGATCCTTTTAAGTTCTAATATGCCATTATTATAATTTAACCACTAAAATTTTTGAACAAGGAAGTATGGTAGCAAGCAGATTCTGGTAGCACAGTTAGGACTGTTGGAAGTATAAGAAAAATAAGCTAAAGCAATCTGCAGAGATCAGATACTTGCAAAAATGCTGTCCTGGTCTGATGAGTACTATAGAGGAGAGGATTTAATCTTAGCTCCCAGTGAAGTTCCTGAAACTGCACTACTATAAACATAAATGTAAAAAGAAAGAATAAATAAAAACTTATACAAAACATGCGACCATGCAGTCATTAAAACAATAAAAGCTTCATAAATCCATTAATTCATGCTTTTGACTAGGTCACTGTATCTACTTCGTTGCCAGAAGACTGGAAGTCCTAAGCCATTTCTATAAAGAAAATAGTATATTTTTTGTGTTAAAAAATTCCTTTATAGTTTAGTGGCTTTTAAGAAGACTTAATTCCCCAGAATGCTGACTTAGGCCCTTCCCAGCACACAAACTCTGTATAAGCCATAAATAATGTGGGCTTAGTTTGGGATGAGGAGAGAGATGTCCAGGGATCCTCCAACACAAAATCTTCTAGTGGCAGCCACACAGCATCACACTGGCTTTTCAGTGGTGGGCTTAGCATACCTATTTGAGATGCTGTCCTTGATTCTCTGCATATGGTGACATAGAATCCAGATTCTCAGAAGTGGAAGAGGTCTTAGATATCACCTAGTTGAGTCCCTTTGCTTTACTAGGAGGAAAACACAAGCCCAGGGAAGTGAAATAACTTACCCAAGTTTGTGCAAATGGACAATAAAGGCCCCTATAAAAAAACGAGTTGCAGTGCGAATTGTTCTCCACACTTTACAAAAGAATCTAACTAAAGCTGATTTTCAACAAAAAAATACACAAACTTGCTAATATGCCATGGTGGGAATTTTTTACTTCCTCCAATAACAAATGCTTCCTTATCATCTGATGTAGTTAATAGTCCACAGAGATACTACTAATTATGAATAGTATACTTTTATTGTCCCTCTGTCATTTGGAGTAAACACTGTCTCTCTGTGAGTAAACATTAGAGCGAGAAGTGCATACTGCTTCTCAATCCGCCAAGTGCAATCTCAGGAACTTTAAGTATGTACCACACCACACACCACCTATTTAGTGAGATGGATCAGTAGGAACTGCCCTTGTGAAGTATAATTAGAAAGAAACAAACTAGTTATGGTATGTATTAAGTGTCTAATTAAGTACCTCTTTTTAGATGAGTAAATAGTAGTAGCATTGATGGGATAGATTCAGTGAAGGCCTAAATCTGTAATTCCCTGGTTTTTATTCCAGTGTTGGATGAATCATGAGATATTAAACTACCTTAAGACTCTCTGCCTTCTCTTGGGCTAATGATCAGTTCATTCACTGAGTTATTCATTCAATAATAACATCTTTATCTTGTGGAAGAAGATTCAAAGAAAAAGAAAGCACAAAGCATATAGTAATGCAGTATAAAAATAAATAACAAAATATAATACTTTCAGAAACCACTGGGGAGAAAGTATTATATATGACAGATACAGATAAAAATACCTGTCTACTATGGAGAGTTCATAGAAGGGAGATACATTTTCTGGATGATAAGATTAAGCAAAGTTTTATAAATGAAACTACTTTCAACTTAGGTGTTGAAGAATGCGTATGATTTGGTGGACTGGATGGCATTAGGGGTAAGTGGTAAAAAGACATCTTGTGCATATAGAACTCACCAAAAATACATAAGGATTTAAAAATCTACGATTGGAGAATAGGGGATAATTCAATTTGGTTAAATCTCAGAGTCTGTCAAACAAACTAGTAAAGGGAATTAAGGTCAAAGGCAAGTTGAGGCCAACTTGAAGCGTATTAAATACCAAATAAAGGAATTTTAACTTTCTTCTGTAAGCAATGTCAATTCATTGAAGACTTATGAGCAGGAAATGAATGTAATTAAAACTTCTTAGAAAGGACACAATCTGGCAGGAGTATGTAAAGGAAAACATTGAGGAAGATGTGAGCATGAGAGGTAGGCTAATAAGGAGTCTATTTCAGTGGTCTAGTCTAGAGGTAAAATATGCCAGAGTGGAGCTGGGAGTGGTGGCAAGATGTTACGAAGCTTGTGTGAGAAACGATCAGATGTGGGCGGTGCTCCAACTTGCTGCTCTAACACCTGTGCACATGGTCTTTCCCCTGTGTGCAGTAGGGCTTTTCTCTCTTGTATTTCTTATTAAAGAAGATAGATATCATTCGTTACATGCAAAGGATTAGTATAAGATATATGTTAGATTAAAAGCATAATAATATTATGAATGCCCATAAACCCAAGAATTAGATTCTACATTTTTCAGCTGTATATTATTCTTGTGTAAATAGAGCACCAATGGTTTATCCAGTCTCCTTTTCATGGCTATTTTAATATTTTAAGTTTTTATTACTCAAATATTGCTCTCATGAGCATTCTTGTATATGTCTCTTGGCTATCACCCCAAGAGTAGGATTGCTGGATTATAGGGTATTTGTTTTAATTGCTTTCTTAATGCTAGGATTGATCAGACTTTGTCTCTTTTGAATCAGTTTTGGTAAATTATATTTTTCTAGGAATTTGTCCATTTTCCAGTTTCCAAATCTATTGATGTAATGTTGTCCCCAGTGTTCTCTTGTCATGTTTAACTTCCGCTTTATCTACCATTGTGTCTCTCTTGTTTTCACAGTTTTATCAAGGCCTAATTTCACACAGTAAACCACACATATTTAAAGTGTCTAACTTGGTGAGGGTGGCAGCCATGGCTTCTCATGTCTTCTGCCTGGAGAGTAAGTGACTAACAACGCCGATCTCTGAAATCCATCACTGTGTTTGTGCTGAGACCACAGTTCCCACAGGCTGCTTCTACCCACTGACCAAATACAGCGGGGGACTAAGGTAGGCCCATTTCTCCAAGAGGCAGGACTCCCCATGACCCTTGCCAACATTTCTTAGAACTCCACTGTAGTCCAAGATCTTCCTGTTTTCCATTCTGCTTTCTTTACCTTCCTCTCTCCTACACTTGGGTCAGTTCTGCCACATGTCTGAGGGCTCACCCAGCCTCCTCTGGATCCCTTCTTCAACTTCCTCACAGTCTATTGCCTCAGTAGATCTCCTGCAATCTGATCTCGTCATGGTATTTGCTTCTCTAGGACTCGCCTAACTCATGTGCATACACTATGAAACCATCACCACAATCAATACAATGAACACGTCCCTCAGCCATCACTCCCAACCATCTCTTCTTGACCCCTTGTAATCCATCCTTTCCTCCACCCTGTCCCCATGTAACCATGCAACCATGGATCTGATTTCTGTAACTCTAGATGAATTTGCATCTGTTATTAGTTTATAGAAATGAAATCATACAATATATACCCTTTCTGTCTGGCTTTTTAATTTCAGCATAATTATTTTGAAATGCACTTATGTTGTTTCATCTATCAATCAGTAATTCCTTTTACTGATGAGTAGTATTTCACTGTACAAATATACCACAATTCGTCTATCCATTATCTAATTTGTTTATTGTATGAGAATCTCTTATAGAAGATTTGGGTTGTTTTTCATTTTCAGTTATCACAACTAAATTTGCTAGGAGAATTCATATTTTCATCTTTCTTGGAAAAATACCCAGAAGTGGAATGGCTATGTTATATGAGGAATGTATGTTTAAATTTCTAAGAAACTGACAAACTGTTTTCTAAAGTGTTTTAAAATGGGTTTTGTACCTCTCTCTGTTTAGCTACTCTAGCTGAACATTTATTGATTACATTAGCTTTTACAACAAATAACTTTTGGCTTTGTTGATTCTTGATATTATATGTTGCTTTTTACTGCAGATCTGTTTCTTATTTCATTGATTTCTTCTCTAATATTTATTGTTTCCCTCCTTAATTTTCCACAGTCTTTAAAGAATGTATTTTCAAGATATTCTCAAGGTAGGCTTCTCTCTGTAGAGCGTGCCTCCCACTCCATTAAGTATTCAAACAAACTGAGTGTAATCCCTCAGCCTGGTTAGGAGTTTATGTGTGGAACTCTCTTGTCTACACTCATTTCCTGGATTTTGTTTAGCCTGTTGGCAAGGGTTCTCTGTGCTATATGATTAAAAGAATTTATGTTAGGTGCTACTGCTTTAATTTCTGTTACATACTGTGAAGCAGAGTCCCTAGTAAGGCCTTTTCTTGTGTCGTTATAAATATTTAATTTAGTTCAGGCCAGGAAGGCTACCAAAGTCATGTCCACGCAAAGCACATAACATGTTAAAAGGGAAGTCTGATGTGATCAGGATACAAGCTTGGTCATTTAATAAAAAATGATAAATTAGAAATCATAAGACCTGTACCTTAAATAATTTACCTCAACTTAAAATATTTAAATGTTAACTTATTTGCCAGTCTTTTAAAGTGAGGCCAAGTTCTTTTCTTTGAATATGTATGAGTATTAATGAATGTCTATAATTTCTAGTTTTAGTTCTTTAAGTGAATTAAGAATAGAAAAAAAAAAACCCTTTCAAAGCCATTTGAATACAGAATCCTATATTTTTTAAAATTTACTTCTAATCTTCTAAAAATCTTTTGTCCATACCTGATTTGGCAGCGATTACTTTTAGTAACTCACCTTTATCTAGTTGTTACAAAGCTTTACATTTCTCTCTCTTAGAAATAGATCTTCTTTGCTCTTATATTTTATCAGTATAAATAAAATTCAATTAAATTATACAATTACAGTAAAAGCACATCTGACATAAGTAATTTGGGAATATCCACTACTGAATCTTGGTTTGCATTCCACTCCAGTAGTGAGAGGAGAAGAACATGGGCCTGGAGAACGGGGCACATGATGGCAATGCTGATTTATTGCAGTGTCTTTAAAAGAGCTTAACTCCACCTAAAAATATGAATTATTTTCAGCGTTGATACAAATAACATAGTTCTACAATATTAGAAGCTATGTCTGTAACAAAGTGTTGAATATATTGTGGAAATCAAATCTTTACAAAGACTGGTGGTGCTGGTAAGAAGTGCATTTTCAGTACAATATAAATTCATTTCATGCTCTGGTCTTAGATGAGTCTTGTTACTTGATTTTATTATTCAGGTATTTGATCACCCCAGATCTTGAAGAGTGAAGAGTATGGCACACTTGATTATTTGTTTTAAGATAGAAAATTTCTGTTACTACATGAATCCAGAAGGCACATGATTCACAGTTCATATGCCTTCAAGGAGGGAGGTTCTGCTTATTTTAATAACAACCACAGTTTATTGAACCATTCCTTGATCCACTTATAGAATATTCACACTAAGCACTCTGCATACATGATACCGTCTAATCCTTAACAAACTCTCCGCACAGGTATTATTGCTAGATTGTATTTGTGAAGAAACTGAGATTCAGTTTGCAAGAGTTTCAAAGTGAAAGAAATTCAAAAGTCATTGCTGTTGTCTATACTGCACATCTCCACAGTAGCACTCTTTGGTTTTAATGTTACTAAATATAGTAGCTTCGTTTTTTAAAAATAAAGACTTTTTTCTAGTAGAATATTTTTTCTTTGAACAGGCAGGATTCTGTGCTAGGCCTTTCAGTGGAGTTCACATTTGATCATCATAAGAAGCCTATATTTACTCAACCATATGAAGTAGTATTTACTCAACTATATGGAAGAACAGGAGGTCAGATTTAAATCTAGGTCTCTAATCCCAAAGCCAGTGATTATCTCACTCTGTTCTAGGACAGGTGCGTTTGCACATGGCATCTGACTGCCACGACTCACTTGCATGTGTGTACAATAAGGACTTGTATCATTGATAACCAATTCCACAGGATCTGAGTCCTCCCTCACCTGCTCATACAATAATCCTAGACCCTTCCAATCGCCTTCACCTCCCCATCATCTTAAAAACCACAGAGTGGTCCAAGTCACACTACTCTCATAGTCATCATTGGCCTCTGGCTAGTTGAGCCCAAGATCTATGATACCAGCACCCTCCTTTGCCAAACTGGGTGCTGCAACACAGCGGTCCCTGTAGGGCCAGCAGTCCATGTCCTGGTGGGGTCCTAGTGATGCCTCCAATCACTGAGTCCCACACAGATGTCTGAGCCCAGCAGACTGTAAGGTAAAAGGGGAACAGCATCTACACATGTCAAGCTTTCCTGGGGCCAAAAGTATTACAGAATTTATGAGGTGTCTGTCTTAGTCATTTGGGGCTGCTATAACAAAGTACCATCAACTGGGTGGTTTATAAACAGAAATTTGTTTCTCATAGTTCTAGAGGTTGGAAGTCTGAGATCAGGGTGCCAGCATGGTCATGTTCTGGTGAAGGCCTCTTCTGGGTGCAGACTACCAACTTCTCAGTGTGTCCTACATGGTGGAAAGAGGGTGAGAGAGCTCTTGAGGGCCTCTTTTATAAGGGCACCAGCCCCATTTGTGAGAGCTCCACCCTCATGACCAAATCATGTCCCAAAGGCTCAGCATCCTAATACCATCACATTGGGTTTCCACTTGTCATCTGTGCAATGACGCCAGGTGGAGGGAGGAAATAGGGTTTCCCATGTGAATTTGGGAGGAGGGAAAAATATCCATTGCAGTGTCTTTGTGTTTTCAGTTTGTACAAAGTCTTTTTCTATTCCAAGCATCTCCATCTCAGCCACAAAGCTCTACTGAGACCCAATACTACCCTCCACCCTCAGGTCCTGGGGTGAGGTCTGGTTCCTTATGCTGGAACCCTTCTGATTTGATAGTGACATGTCTTTCTGCAGCCCTACCATTCCTCCCTCCACCTGGCATCATTGCACAAATGACAAGTCAGTGAATCTCTGAGGCCCCCTATGGACACAGTGCCTCGTTCCCTAGGGAGCTCTGCAACACTCATAAAAGTCAGTGGCTACAGAAAGGGCCTTGACAGTGGGGCATCACCTCCCTCCCACGCCAGCCACATACACACCCTGCTACAGTCCAGTCCTCGCACCATTCTGTACTTGCAAGGATCTCTCGAGAGTGCATTAGCACCTTTTGTTGCTGGTCAACTTTGTTTTTTTTAAATAGAATCTCATTGTAGACAACATGCCGAATTGGGAAGAAGTGCAATGGATAAGCAAATCACAGTCCTCTAGACTGACCAGAGCAATTTTTCACTGAGGCGGAACCACTCTGGGTTCACCCAACTTTCTAGCAGCCAGCCTGGCTCCTGTAGCCTTGCAGTTGTCCTCCAACCACAGTCACAGCTGCTTGCCCTGCATGTGACTTGAGAGCAATGCAGCTGATGGATTTCTGAATCCTTAGATCATAAAAATTCCATGCCCCTCATTGTTGGGTTCAGTCTTATTCTGTGCGCTTTGGGTCTGTATGTTTCTTATGAGCAAACCCAGCCTTGAATTCTCCAAGAGTCTTACCTCAATTTTTCTCTCTCTCCTCCCTCTCATGCTGAGCCCCTGAGCCTCAGCCTCACTGGCATACTAACTTGTTGTCAGCTGATATACCTTGTTACTGCTGCCATATTTCATTGACACTGTGTGACACTCAGATGACTAGGTATGAATTGGCCCTCCCTGCTCTGGAAGGGAGGCAACCACAGCTTGATGGACGTGGACACCCGCTTGCTGACTACCTGCCAAAGGAAGGCTTAGATCCAGAGCCCACAGCACCCACATACCTGCAAACCCCTCTCTTCACCTGTCTTATTACCTTTATTTACTCTGCTAACAAATCTAGCTGGAGTGGACTTTCCAGATTCTGTTCACTTCTATATCAAACTGCCCACTATTACTCAAACTCTTAACTACATACTCTGGGAAAAAAAAAGGAATTTATGTGGAATTCTGAAACCTAATTCCCCAGCTCAACATCAAAACATAGAAGCCCATAGCAAATACAGCACGTCCTAACTTATGCTATCCATTCTTTTATGGCAAATATTTCATGTGCATTTAATTGTTTGATTATACATATATTAATATATTTTCTCTACATTTAAATTATAAGTTCTTTAGAAGGAAACATGTACTTAGCACAGTCCCTTAATTAAAGCAGTTGCTCAGTGTGGTATGATAAATTGAGTTTCATTGGTTAAGAGATTAACTTCTGTACCTGTATTCTATAGTGTAATTTCTCAGCTTGCTCTCCATTTCGGTCTTTTCACAAATATTTATTGGGGGCCTATTACATGCTGGGTAATCTTTCTGTGGTTCCACTTCAAAGTCAATAGGACAGATTCCCTCACAGATAATATATTGCAGGGAAGTGTCAGACAATAACTAAATTGCAAAATATAAATGTCATGTGGGAAAAGGTGCTATAAAGAAAGAATGTGGGGGAATGATTAGAGAGAGCTGAAGAGCGGTGTTTATATCAAGCGGCACGGGTATGTTTTGCCTCTTTCAGAGCTCCTGGTAGTCTCCATTCTGTTTGTTTTTGCATTTATTTCATTTCATAGTTCTGAACGGCATAGACTACACATGGACTTTTCAGGCCTTTAACAAACACTGCTTGTAAATGGTATATATATATATATGTATATATACACACACATATACAAACACACCAGAATTTTAAAACTCCCTACTTTATTCTTTTGTCCCTTTGCATGTTAAATGTGGAACAATCAAATGTATTTCAGTAAATACATTTGCAAATTAGTTTTCTTTCTAACAGCCCTCTGGTTTCAATATTTGCATGAGCACCATTTATTGAACAGACAAGCTCATCTATAATCGTTTTAGGTCTCAACAGCAGTGTCTGGATGACATTAGCAAACTCTACTTAATTATCATTTTCTCCAAACTCTAACCCCGCTGCCCTGATGCTTAACAAGATGACATTCCTGAAAACTCTTGCTGACAACCACTAGATGCATCAGGGGCTCTTCGGAGTTACCTTGCGTGCTAACCTGGAGCAGGCACTAGGACCGCCCCAGCGCCGAGCTGCAGCCGCGCTTCGCCGCCCGTCAAAGGGACTGAGCCGCCTTCGCTGTTACACAAGAAGCGAGCAGAGCAGGCTGCATCTGTAGCGGCTCAACATCCTTCCCCTTCTGGGCGATTAGAAGGTATTTACTTGCGATTTATCACTCAGGTTTTGTACACCGCCAATATTCCTTTAGTGTTCCCTTAATCTGAACTCTGAAATGCTGTCCAGCACCTACTGGGTTACTATATTATTTTATGTTAATTTCCACAGCTGATCGAAGCAACAGTGCCATAAAGAAATGGGCTAGACATTTCCAGAGGCTGAAATCTGGAGGCATCTGGAGGTGTAAGTACGCCGGTCCCAGATCTCTAATGTGCTGGTTGTATTAGTTGCATCTCTTCACCGTCTTCCTCATTGAAAAAGCCAATGTAAGATGCCATCTGCATATTTCATTCATAAAGGAAAAGCACCTACATGGTGACAGAAACCACTAATGATGGGCCTGAAACTCCACTTTGGAGCGGCTGTGCTTTCCTTTTGTAGGCTGTGGGTTTGCAAGAGAAGCTGGGTTTGCAACAGAGTTTGGATGGAAAAGAGATTTTGCTCAGGGCTGCAGACTGCGTGGTGCTTGGATTCTGCTTTTCATTTTCAAAGCTCAAAGACTCTCCTTTCTAATCATTGCTGTGGTGCAGTGTAGGAATCTTTTCATGCTTTCTTATTTCTGCAGTCCAAATACTCTTATCACAGATGTAGACTGCCAGAAAAATGTTATGCCATTCGATGACTCCCAGTGTAAAGCCACTAAAGAGAAATCTAGTTTGCTTTTCCTTATCTATATACCATATACCATATACTTTTTCTTGACTCACTAGCAAAATTAGCAGATGGCACACAGAAACATTAAAAAACAATAATAATCTAAGTATCCTTTTTCCTGTTCAACAATATTTCATCATGCATGACAAGGGAGTAGTTTGCTATTAGAAAATCCAAATGATTATGATTTTATGGGGGAAAATGGAAATTCTCTTTAAGTATTTTACAAATCAATGAAGATGCTTTTTTTAGGGCCTTGGTGCTGATTTTATGCATTAAAGGCTCTTTGAAAACTTTAAAGCCTTGTCAAATTGTTATTTATAGTTTTTACCACAATAATTAATTTAAATTTATGTATCTTATTTCAAAATGTAATAGGTAAATGTGTCCATAAATGAATAAAATATTGAGATCTGTTAATGGTCAATCCATGGGAAATTTTAAGATAAACACTGCTGTTAAAATTCATTTCAGGAAAGAAAATATATAACCAAGACACAATGGAAGACGTCAATATCTTAAAATGTAACTTTAATGAAAAACTTTTGTTAAAGAATTTTTAAAACACTTTTAATGATTCATTAAAATTTAATGAATTTAAATTTTAATTTAATGATTTAATGTATATAATTAAGTTCCCTATATTTGATATATTGAAATACCCTTAATGAGATTTCAAAATGTTTAGTTATCAAATTTTTGAAAAGGTATCTGTACTTCTCGTAAAACTCTTTATTTGCTAGGAGAGGAACAGAGAATATTAGGGAGGAAGAGACAGTTTTATTGTACTGTTGTATACTTTTATATTTTGCATATTCTGATTTAATATTTGCTATATAAGTCTGCTACATATATTTTTAAAATGTAACTAAAATTATCAGTGATTATAATCATAATTTATATTATCCTTAAGATGCAAATGAATATAAATATGTAAAAAACTTGTTTTTTGGCTATATATAATAATATTTCTTAAGACAAAATATTTTTGGAGATAATAACTTTCTTCCAAAAGAAGTAAGGGAAATCAAATTGGAGTTAGTAATAGACTTTCCTTATTTTCTGAAGCAAAAGTAATGTTTTTTTAACTTATGTTTGCCAGAAAGGTGCCAGAAAGATATTAACTGTGCAACTACAATTTATTTTCAAGTTGGTGTATACTACATAACTCCATAAACTTTGTGTTGCTAAGGTTTCCTCTTTTTTCTTTTTTTAAAAAAAATTATCTATATTCTAAGTCTGTAAAGATGACTCAAGTCTTCAAATTAAAACTTAGTTTTGAAAATTCTTGCCCAACATATGATTTGCAGCCTTAAACTTCAGTTTCATGTCTTTCTCATCATTACACATGTCTAATTAATAATTCTAAAATAACATCATTCTATGTTAAGTCTAAGATTCATTGAATTCAATGACGATAGGGAGAAAAATAAATCCCAAGAACATAGATTTTATTCAGAATTAGATATTCTTCTCAGAACATGAACTTTCTGAATTTAAATCCTGAAATTAAGTCCACTGGCTAGACCTAATTGACTGAAGACAATTGGCAGAATGCTTAGCAGGAATTCAGCATTGCTGGCAGACAAGTGGGGTTTAAGCTAAACAATAAAATGCAAAGGCTAAAACTAATTTGTTAAAGTGTGAAAGGAGTGATTATCTGGTGATTTTGATGCTTGAAGATATCCCAAGACCTTGAAAAGTCTTGCAGTCCAGGAGATCCAAGTGAAGATCAATATCTATGGATTTACTGGATAATGGTAAAGTAGACATTTCTGATAGATGGATTTTAACATACATATTTTTAGTTAAAAGAATTTCAATGAATAGTTGAATCTGGTTCTGCCAATTTCACTGTTAGTGATGCTTTTTTTTTTTCTAAAAGACAGAACATAGGGATTCTTTTATGAATACTTAGTAAGACATTTTAAAAAGATAACTTGTACATCATTTCTCCATGGAAAAAAGATAGTGTTTTACATTACTAAACCACCCAGAAGGAGCTAACATAAAGGGAGGAGTATCAGCAAAATTGTTCTGGTATTGCAGTTTGCTTTTATTTTTGTTTTCTGAATGCCTGTGCTTTGTGTAAGAAAAGCTGTCTTCTAGTAGAAGCCACAGAAAAACGCAGTAAGTCAGCCGGGACCCAGCTTCCAATGATAAGCTTGTGGGAGACAGTGTTTGTTGAGTGGATGAAGAAATAAATGTAAAAGAATGACAAGTGATCCATTTTTACTTGTCCCGAAAGGTAATTACAATTCTAATATGAGTTTTTAAGCACCTATTGGCCACATATACATGCTGTAATAAATAAGAATCACATGTAACTTGAGATTTTCTTGTGAAGTCCTGTTATGATTTCCCCTTAAATAAAAGGCTTAAAGAGAACAGCATGAGAGTATCTAAGTGGTATGTCATCTCCACGTCAGTTACAGTTGTATGAACCAGGAGGAAAAAACTATGTATTTTGTTGAAATTTGGCAAAAGGGGGAAGTTATTATCCAGATACTTTTGGGAAGATGTTTTTCTCAAAAGCAAAGGTCTTAATCATTTACAGAATTGGCTATTACTTATAAAGAAATAAGTTGTAGGTATGGCACAAAGCTTTTAAATATACAAGATTTGGTCTTTGAGTATAAAAGCCCAATTTACCAGTGTGAGATGTGTGCCGTGCATTTGTTGATCAGCAGGTTTATCCAAAACATTATTTTAACTTGTCCCTCCTGGTTTACACAACTATAACTGGTGTGGACATGAGATTCCACTAATACTCTCACTCTCTTTCCTTTAAATCTTTTATTTAATAAGCAGGGAGTTAAAAACTCTAAGAAAACGTGTTGATAGATATTAATCGTGATTCCATAGATGTTTAAGATGTAAATAAGCTTTGCTATTCCCCATAAGATAATGTGATCATTATAGTTGGCATGTTGGAATCAGTGTAAAATTTTTTGGATTAAAAAAAATGTCTCTGGATTATCTTTCTTGAATACACATCTATTGATCTCTCACTGTATCCCAGGTATGGCAGTTAGATCAGTAAACATAATGTATCCCACCTTTCATGCTCTCCATTATTTTGTGAAGGGACATAGGCAAAAACCAAACAATTAAATATTATTAACCAAATATATTGTTATTAAATTCATATTGTTATTACTATCCTAACTTATTACTAATTAAATAAACCAGAATATATCTGATAAGTGCTAATTTGAAAATTAAGAGAGTGCTATGATAAAGAATGGCTCTGTGGCTTTATTAGATGGGGTTGAATAGAAGACTCCTTGGAAAAAGTAATGCAGTTCAAAGAGATGAGGAGAGGCAGTATGCTATAATAGCAAGAGTGCAAATGTAGAAGCCAAACCTGCTGCAGTTTAAATTCATTCTATGTGGTCCTAAAACCTTGAAATCTTGAGCAATTCATCCTTTGAGCCCGTTTGCTAGAACTTTACGGAGTTTTGACAAGAGAAAAATGGGATAATATATGTTGAGTGTCCATGACAGTATCTGAGCAAATTTAATTTACATGCTGACTTATAAAGTTTTGCAACATGATGAATTCACTCCTTTGAATACCTGGTCAAATAACAAGTACTTGACTATTTTATGACTTCTGTGCCCCTTTAAATTCTTTTGGTGGTTCTATCACACAGTTCAGGGAGAAAAGACAGGAACTCCCACAGACAAGAGGAAGAGAAAGCATTAGTCCTGAATCTTCTACAGACCAAGTCTCAGTTAGGAGCTTTGTTAGATGCAGATGTTATTGATTTTTCTCATCTCCTCAGAAACCACCAACACGGTGGTTGATGGGGATTAATTACTGTGCTGTTTCTCCCAGGGAATGCTGGATTAAGATGACTACATCCAAGGAGGTTAGACACATATCCCTTGGGAGGACTGTGCTTATGGGGCTCAGCCTATCACACCCAACTTGTTGAGAAGTGAGATGAACATGTCACGTCACAGTACACAGAACAGGATCCAGGCTCAAGTAGAAGAGGCAATTGATAAAGATAATTAGTTTCTTGATAAAATTAGTGATATAGAAAGTAGTTCACTGATACTTGAAGTAGCTCACATCTAAACACTCTTGGAGTTTTGTCATCTCATAGGCATGCAACCATAAAATACATACTTGCACACAAACAACCACATATATTCCCTTAGCCAGCTGGCTATATTTTATTTCTAAGTGGAAAATTGCTATGGCATGACTTTTAAGTATTTTCCTCCTATTGTTCTTGACAATACAGCTCAGTATGGGGCAAAAGTTTCAATAATGTTTTTCTCTAGTCATTTCAAAGGAAAATCTTAATCCCAGAGGCTATCAGATAGCTGTAATTGAAGCTACTTTATCAGACAAAATCCAAAATAGAAAACTAAGATAAAATTAAAAAAAAAAAAACTGAAAAAGACTGACAAACAAGAGAGGCATGGTTGAGGTGGGGGAAGTCCCCGTTGGGTATGGACTTGATTTATTTTATTTAAAATACAAATAATTTACAACGTTGCTGCAGTTCTATTATGACAATTATGATCCCTTTTGGGCTCACCAACACTTTTATTTTTTATTTACCATTAAGCACTATAAGCCAATAAGGGCAAAATGTCATAAAATATTCATATATTTGTTCATAAAACATTTCTGTACAAAGATGAGGCTATAGTTCAACTATTGGGTGGCAACAGAACCAGGCATAGAGGCCAAAATGTATACTCTTTAGGAAATATACTTTTAAAAACTCACATTTGATTTTAAACATGTGGTTTTAGTGGTGAGGAGTATAATGAGTGAAAATGTGAGAGATGGTTTTTTAAGTTGAAATTTGCATGGGAAAAATCAATAAAGGTAGAGTTGGCAGAGTCTCCCAAAATATCGATCAAGGAGAAAAGTTTAGAAATTTTTATAAGCATCCAAAAACTCAATGAGGTTTAGAATGACATGACTTAGCAGTAGCATTTGTGGAAAACACTAGCATGAATTCTCAGTAAACTGAACAATGTGATGCGGGTGTAGGAAAGCTAGTGCCTGCTTAGGCTCCATTACAGGGAACCAAGTAACTAGAGTCAAAGCACAGGAAGTGATAATACAATATTACCGTCCTACTCGATGAGGGCTGCCCTGTGCTTCTGTGTTCTGTTCTGAGCTCCAGACTTATTAAACATCATATCAAGTCTAAGAGGATGGAGAAGTTTCAAACTTTTTCAGAGGATGAACAGAAGATGTTTTGTTTGGTGGAGAGAATAGTCAAGAGTGACATTGACTCTTTCTTATGATGTCGTCAGCAATTTGAATGGCCGTGACATGAAGGAGGAGTGAGACTTGTACCGCAGGCCACAGTAAAAGAGACACTTTCTAGATCAATGGTGGAAACTTAGGGAGACAGAGCTCAGTGGACCTCAGTAGGGATGGTGAGTCCTGTGGCAGGAAGGTGTGTTTTATGGCAATGTGTGTAGAGGGTGAACATGTTTGGGAAATCAACTAGATCTACAGCCAACCCCTAAACCTGCTCCTTATAATGTATCTCTCTGATCTCTACTTCCTCATATGAGAAATGGAAAGAGTGCCATTCAAGGTTACCAGAATGATTACATGAGATAATACACGTAGAGCACTGAAAACATAATAAGTAGCCAACAAATGTTAGTTCTGTTTTTTCTTCCTTCTGTCTGTGGAAGTGATTAACCTTTGTGTGAGTGTCTACCTCTTAGGAAGAGTATGCTAAGAATTCCAGTTTCCAAAAAGTTGTTGAATTAAGTGACCCTTAATGTACCTTACAACATCGAAATTCCATGTATGAACGCAACACTGGATTTCTTCATGGGCACTATGTATGTTCTTAAAAATATGTTTGTAAAACACAAGCTTATAGAAAATTTAAAGAACTCTTTTGAATCTAACTTGTTAGGAAAATTATTAGTCAACTTGCTGCATAATAAAGTAATAGTGAAAGGCTCCAGTATGTTGGTACTTCGTGACACCTCATTTGGGAGGCCTGCAGGTGTCATGAAAGTTACAATGGAATTAATTTTAAAACATTTCTCTTTACATCAGACAGCCACTATTTTCATAAGGTCCAATATATTAGGAGTTTACTGTTTTTTTATGTTAAGTTGAATAATTAATGTAGGAAAGACTCTAGCCCCACTCTTTTCCAAGTCACCCAATAGCCTGTTGTATTTTAAATTAAAACTAAAATATCCTAAATCTGAGTGTTACAAAGCACATTTAGTCTTCCTGTTTAGATTATCTGGTTGCTATTGTCTTTAAAATGACTGTAACATTAAGAAAAGGTGACTAAAGTAAGTTTTTAATACGTCTCACATTTAAGTATCACATCATCTATGCTTGTTTTTAGATTTCCAAAAAGTTACGTTGTTTAGCAGTAGTACTTCTCACACAGCCTGCAATTTAAATCTAGCCTGTAATTACTGAACATGCCTCATACTGACTACACCAACTTTCCTGCTTTTCACTTGCATATAGCAAAGTTGCTTTCAAATTGTTTCACACATACACACGCTCTCTCTGTTAGGAAGAGGAAATGCCTTCTGTTAGGAAGCTGATTTCTATTTCACAGATGACTAAATGTAAATACACAAAAAGGCCATTTTACCCATATTTTAAAGGGCAAATAGATTCAATTCTACAGTATTAATACTGGAGAAAATATTGTTATAAATTCTTATATAATACATTATAATTAATATAATTTTCCTTATACAAACACTTCTACTTTCAAATTGTGAATCAACTTCATTAATTTTACCGAAATTGCATTCACTCAGGAAGGGCTTTTTTACCTTTAATCCATTATCTTGCCAGTTTTTAAAATATATATATTTTAAAGAATCTCCAGCCTGCTAGCAGGTTTCCCCTGCTACCAAGTATGCAGCAGAGTAAATAATAACTAAAAATCCATATTGATTTGTGTTGGATTTGTTGTCATATCAAAAAAAGATTTTAATTAAAAATAGAGTTTCTATCTAAAAATAACTACATTAGTTAAATATCAATTGACACAGAATTGTAGGGGGCAGGTGTATATATAAAATGGAAAAGTAAAATGTAGGTCTTTTAAGACACAGAACATTTTGGAAATCTAACTTTGATTTCAAATTCAATTTCATAAATATTTATTTATTATTGAAATTTTCTTAGTAGCGAATAGGGGAAGTAAGGTCCATTCCTTTACTTTCAAGAGCTTTGGTTCTGGTAGCAGAATGCCTTAGAGGCAGATAGAGAAAGTAGTATACATTAAAATAAATTTTGTATAAAGGTTTATGAGACTAAACACTGTAAGTAGATGATACTATAAGTGGATTAAACCATTTTGGATTTTTAAAAAATAATCCACTTATCTGCTTCTTATAAAATATGCCCTTAAGACACGACTAAAAAAGATTGAAAGTTAAGTTGAGGCTGGCTTCACAAAATGACTGTGCAGTTAATGCTTTTGACTGAAATGGCTCTTAAAGAGTTCTACTAATTTACAGAAGACCCTTTCCCTTGAAAGAAAAGTTTATAATACACTTAATAAATATATAATAAGAAGTGATAATTTGGTATTTTCCTTTAGGCAAAGTCATGCTCATCAGTTTACTTGACATAACATTTTCTGATCAGAGAATATCTTGAAAAACAAATTCCTAAGATTTATAATTCAAACTGTATATCATGTTTGGGTAAACCCAAAATTGAGGGGTGAACGGGTAGTATCTTTTATCACTTTTTGGTCTGTCGTGTTCATTACTGTTTCTACAGATTTAGGGGTGCTCTCGTGTTGAGTCTTTATTTTTCCCTAAAGATGTTATCTTGGCTTATGACTTTATTTTCAAGTGTATTTTGAATGAAAAATTAGCCATACATTCCCAGAAGTTGAAAAACATGTGCAGAAATGAGATTGTATCTTCTGACAAATGCACAGTCCTCCACTCAATATCTCCTGTTTTCAAGTCTTCCTCATTTGGCAAGTACAATAAATCTTCATTATGCTGTATTTCATGTGCATACTGTACTTATTTCTTTTCAATTTACTTTTTATTACTTATATAACTTTGTTTTTATTGTTAAGTTTATGTATTTTTCTATCTGTGAAAATTGTTTGAGAATATTGGGTTGGGATAAAACACATTGTAAATTTTACTATGGAGATAATGGCAATATTTATTTTTTCATTTGAAGTTACTTAATTTGGCAATAAAGACTTTAGGAATAACTTAATATCATTAAACAAGGGATAGGTATAATACATAAATGTCTGACAAGCAGATACTAAATGCAAGCTGAAGTACCAGTAATCATAACAGTCAAATAAATTTTAAGACAGAAAGCATAATTAGGATTTAAAAAGGTTGTGAAATAACGATAAAAGGTATAATTCACCACTTAAATATATCCATCCTGAACCTGTAAGCACCTAAGACATACCTAAAAGGCAAAAATAGAATATATAGAACAAGGAGAAATTGACAAATCCACAATCATAGTGAGAGATTTGACCAAAATTCTCTCAGAAACTTGGCAAAAGATTCATAAGGGTATACAAAGTTTAAACAACACAACTCACAATCTGAATCTAATGGATATATATGAAACTTGCAACCAATGCAGTTGTTTCTTTAAGCATACATAAACATTCTTTTAATGCATAAGCAATTACAAAAATTTACTGAGTTTCAACACAAAGCAAGTCTTAAAAAATGACAAAAATCAATGTCACATAATTAACATCATTTAATCACAATATTGAAAAACTTATTTGTTTCAGAAACCAAGGCAGTTCAAATTACCATCATGCAATACAATAAGGCAATATAATTCAGACTGAAAAATTTATAAAATAAATAAAATATCCATAAAGTAACTTTAAAATATTTATTAAGTCTTATTTGATCACATTAAAAATTTCACTTTTAACAATGCATCTCATTGGGGTTATTTCTAACGAGGCATATTTTTCCCCAGTGTACTAGGTAAAAGTTGAGATAAAACAACCAGAATCCTGAATTGAACACTCTTAAAATTTTTACCACTCAACCACATCTGCATGATAGCCAAATAAATGAACTATTTAGATTAGTTGTGGCACAAATTTTCTGGTTTATAGTAAATCTATTATTCTGATTCTGATGCCAAATTTTTACTGGGTCCACTTTGATAACTATCATGCTCTGTGGGTAAACCCTTATTTTTAAGGTTAGAATTAACCCGTAACTGGATTTTAGATGGTCTATATTGCAATATCCTTATTTTCTTAATACAGAAAAATCTTTCAATCACTGTATAAAATAAATCACAACCAAATCCAATATTGAGGGAATACCACAATGATTTATCTGGCATCATGTGTATCATAGGTATCATACTTGTATCTGTATTGTTTTGATTATTATCTTGCCTTTCAACTATTTTATAAACTATTTTAAAATAACATTAGGATATAGAACTTTTTACAGACCTTAACAGACCATTTCAATTTCCTTCTTTGGTAAGTTTCGGTAATTTAGAATTTTCCATTGGTCTAAATTCAAATTAGATCAAAATTGCATTTCAGATCTATAGCAACCTTGCTGTTAGTCAAAAAAAGATGAGGAGACTTACTATCTGAGCATTGCATATGCTCTCTGATAATGAATGACCCTATTTTATGTCTTGGCAAGAAGAAAACTCCAGGAAAGACATAAATCTTATATCCTTCTATATGGATGTCAAGAGTTATCTATCTAAAGAACAAATGGCTCAATTAATGAACAATTGCTCCTGGCAAAGTAATCATTTAAATGGTGATTTTCATTTAGAATGGATCGCCATAGTTGTTAGAGAAATGAAAAGATGTGTATTCCAGGTCTGTTTGAGTTCTTTTCAGAATGTTCAAGTTTCTTTCTTTCAAGAATATTCTGCATCCATTGATGTATTCAAACTTTTCAGTTTTAGAATATTTAAAGTGAAGTTTGAAAGGGACTTTTGAAATCTTGGCCAACACCCCCAGTTTAAAGATGACAAGCTTGAAGTTCCAAGTGGTCAGGTGTAGAGTCCAGGATCATGACATATCAGATCTAGAAAGAGAAGCCATATCTTATAATTTTCAACCTGATGTTATTGTATCAGCCTATTGTTTGGTTAAAATATAATTTCAAAAGGAAAATTATAACTCTCAGGAAAATTTAAAATGGACATGTGCAAAAGATTTTCCTTAACTCATTAGTTAATGAAGGATATCAGTAACATATAATGACTAGTTCAGAGAGCATTTAAGAAATTCGGTATATATTAGCAATTTAAAACACAAATATTAGGATAATATTGCTGAGGTTAAAAAGAAAAAGGTTAGGCTGGGCATGGTGGCTCATGCCTGTAATCCTAGCTCTCTGGGAGGCCAAGGTGGGCGGATCATTTGAGCTCAGGAGTTTGAAACCAGCCTGAGCAAGAGCGAGACCCCATCTCTACTAAAAATAGAAAGAAATTAATTGGCCAACTAAAATATAGAAAAAATTAGCCGGCCATGGTGGTGAGTGCCTGTAGTCCCAGCTACTTGGAAGGCTGAGGCAGAAGGATGGCT
>CAUYPO010094518.1:0-40572 GCA_963574435.1 Cheirogaleus major
ACAGGGGTGTAACGGGGTCATTGAGGGAGGTGGGGGCAGCCGGGGCGGGCAGGGATGGGCTCTCTGCTGGGAAGGCGGCAACCGAGCCAAGAGCAACAGAGGAGAAGGAGCCAGTGACGTGGTGAGCTGGGAGAGCGTCCCAGGCAGAAGGACTGGCATGTGCAAAGGCCCTGGGGCCGGACAGTTCTAGGGCGTGCTCGGGGTGCAGGACGATCCAGCCGATGAGCGCCCGAGAGCATGAATCGGGGAGGAGAACCGCAGCGCACAGTCGGGCTGCAGGAGGGAGTCTGTTTGACGGGCAGAGAGTTTCAGTTTTGCAAGATGAAAAGGGTTGGGTGGGGGTGACGGCCGAACAATAATGTGAATGTACCTGACGCCGTGGAACTGTTTACTTAAAAAAAGGTTAAAATGGCAGATTTTATGTGATATATATGTTACCGCAATGAAAGAAGGGAAAAAAATATATAAAATGAGTGTGACGTTGCGATGCAATGATGCATCCAAATAACTTAGATGTGGTTGGCAAACGGTAGGCACTCCTATATTTAAGTGTTTATTATCATCATTATGATGATACCCCGTAAATGCTTACGAGATGCCTTGTGGGGGAGGAGGAGGAGGAGGAGGAGGAGGAGGAGGAAGAGGAGGAGGAGGAGGAGGAGGAGGAGGAGGAAGAGGAGGAGGAGGAGGAGAGAGAGACTCCCTTTGTTGACCTACAGCAGCAGCTTCTCGAGTCATTTCAAGTAGAAAGATCGCCCACGTGACCCCCGTTTACATTATAAAATTGACGAACCGGGTCTTTAAAATCACAGAGCACCAGATAGGCTTAAACCAGTCCCATCCCAGCAGCCAGGACTCCTCTCTCCAGCCGGTCCTCTCTCTCCAGCCCCGAAGTCGTGACCGGCCGGACCATGTGTTGTCCATTAAAATCCAGGGCACGGGGCCTCTTCCTAAGTCGCCGCTTACATTTCGCAAGAGCTGGGTCATCTTCCAAACACTCTTGTGCTCCTCTCCCCGCGCGGTGCTCCCTGCGTAGTGCTCCCTGTGCGGTGCTACCCACACGCTGCGTGGAAGGAGGCAGAGGCCATTTATGGACGGCAGAGGCAGCGCAGCCCTGGCCTCCCCGGGAGCTGTCCCCATCTGGGACCTGTCCCCATCCGGGACACCCTGACCCGAAAGTAAAAGCTCTTACCCTCCGGGTTTCTGTCCTGCACAGGGCACAGCCTCTTAATGGCCAAGTGTTTTTAATAAAGGGCCGTCAGCTCTGGCTGTTTGCACAGACACAGGGGAGGGGGTGGGGGTGATTTTGTCCCTGAGACGTCCACCCCTCTAGTGACAGAGCTGGGGTTGGTCTTGGGGGATGCACACAATCCCTGCAGACGCCTTCTCCTAGAAACTCGCTTCCCTGGAGCTAGAGGCAACCCCCCCACCCCACTCTCTCTTTCCCCTCTTTTCCCTTTTGCTTGGGAGAATGTTCCGGGCCACGGCTGGGCACCACGTCCAGCATCTATGAGGGCCAAGGAGCCAAGAATTCCCTCCCGGAGGCGAACGGGAACAGGATGTTTCTCTCCCCCTCGGTGTGGGAGCTGTGGCTGGGTCTGGGGCCGTCAGAAACGTACCCGATTTCAACTTCCCCAGGGAGGCTGCCGAAGCTGCCTTCTCCACGGTTCGGGGGGCCTTTGGGTGCTAAAACCAGACATTTCCAGGAAAACCGGGGGTCATGCTGGTCCCCACCCCATGCACAGGCCAGTCCTCGGGCCCGAAACAAACCCCTCGCAGCGGTGCGTTCGAATCTGGACTCCCATCCAAGCCCCTGCCTGCCGAGGCCGCTAAGAGGCTCTCTGGCAGCGAGAGGCGGCATCTGATCTTATCGCCTCCTCCTCTGGCAAGCCTGGCTCCACCGAAATAACTTTTATCTGGAAATAAAATAATGCAATTAATGTCCTGACTGTCTGATACCCTCTCGGGTGATCTCAGCCCCGATGATTTAATGGGACCCTCTGCCTGCTAATTGTCCAGAGCATGTATTAACCCGAAGGCATTCAGTTCAAAAACAAAGGCTCTGACGGCACAGGGACTTCGTGCAATGAAAGGAGCACATAGGCATGGGACGTTCTTTTTTTGTTTGTTTGTTTTTTGTTTTCTCTTTCTCTATTTGGATCTAAAATGGCTCCGTTCCCCACACCCCGCCCCTTCCCGGGGCAGGAAAAGTGCGTGCCCCTCGCAAGTGTCCCGGCCGCGTGTGCGTCACCCAGGAATGTTCTTTTCCTGGCTGGCTCTCTGGCATCGCCCGGCCGGGAGGCTCCAGGAAAGTCGTAAACCCTGCTGAATGGCACCGCGGTAACGGCCCGTCCCCTCGGAACATGCTTGTGCTTTTTGTCTTGTAACATCAGACGCGCTTGGCCGGGAGGCCCACGCCCGCCGCCAGCTGTGTGCCGGTCCGGCCGTCTGCGTTTCTGGGGGGCGGCGGGTGGCGGGGCGGTGAAGTGAGGGCTGCTCCAGCCAGCTCCGTCCAGGTCCCCGGGAGGGTCAGATCAGGCCGCCCCTCGCGGAGCTGCCCTGCCGGCTCTGCGAGCGCTTCCAGAATCTTCCTGTGCACACTCGGGGCTGGGCACGCATCATGCACAGGAAGCCCTGCGTGGCGCTGAGCTCCGTGAGTCTGGCTCCGCCGGGAGCAGCGGCCCGGGGGACCCTCAACGTCCCACCTCACCTCTCCGGGCTCTGGTCTCCACGTCCGTGAAACAAACGAGGGGGATTGGCTCGGGCAGGAGTTTCAACGCCATCTCGTCCCGGGACCTGCGCGTCGGTGGAAGTCTTCCAGGATGTGTCCTTTGTGCAACGGTGGGAAGTTGAGCTCTTGTGTTTGGAGCAGACAGTTGGCGGCTCAGCCCCATCCGAGGGGTGCCCCTGCCACCCGCCTCGGGAGGGGTTTCGGGGGTCCTTCTCAGCGTTTAAAAAGCAAAGCACCACATGCTTTCGGAGGGGGGAGTCTGAACTCGTGCATCCGTGCTCTATGATTCGCCAAAACCAGCTTCTCAGCGAGGCAGTGGAGGCGCCGTGTTTACCTCTACCTTTCCGCATCTCTCTGTCAGCGGGCTTTGTCTCTGTTTGTTCCCGAACCTTGCCGCGTCTGAGCGTTCCCTGGAGACCTCGCTCAAAGCCAGACACGCCGCGGGCGGTCTCCGTTTCTCATTTCTCGTGAGTTACCAGACCAGGCCGATGCGGTGGCCCCGGATGACACTCGGATGGTCCCCAAATCTCCTTCCGCATTTGCTCACGGAGAGGGTGATGCCGCCTTTGACTTTAGAAGTTTTTGCAGAACGTCGAAGGTGTTCGGGACAGACATGGCCCTCTCTGTTTCTCACAGGCACTGTCAATGACAACCAGTGTCCTGCGTCCCGCGGCGCAGTCACCGTTCGGCAGTGTGAGGCCCGTAGCCTTTGCATCATGGGATACCTACATTTATTCAATGAATTCTTTTCCCCCCGTTACGGCCGAGGCATGGAAATCTGACCAGCTGTAGTTAGTCAATCGGATTGGTGTTCACACGCCCTGCAACTCAGCGGCAGCCCAACCCGGTGGGTATGCAGTGGGGGTCTCACAGATCTGTAAGGGACAAGGACAACACTGTCCACCCACAGCATTGTGGCAGGAGCTGAGGGGCCCACCGCTGGGGCATGTACGATGTGGGGGTACCCGCCAGGGAGCCCCAGCTAGGGACCTCGCCTGCAGACCCAACGCTGTGCATAACACTGGACAACGCTGGAGCTTAACACTTTGCTGAGGGCTGGAGGGAAGAAGGATAGAATGGGAGCTGTGACACAAGACAAATGAATGCAAATTATTTGCACACAAAAGCTCGCACAAGGACACACGTGAGAGGTGTTGCAACAGTCGCCCATGTGGCGAGAGGGCACGGGAGTGGGGAACCCACAGAGAGGGTGGGAGAGAAATAAAGCGAGGGGAGGCAGGGGCTCCCTCGGGCCGGGGTGGCGACGGCGCACCAGCAACTGAGGGTCGCAGTCCGAGCAGCCCTGCCCCCGAGTCGACCTGAAGAACCGATAGTCAATCAACACAGAGAAAGCAAAACATTGAAAATAAGAATATTGGTCTTGGGCGCCCACCGACAGCGCTGTCGTCTTGCCCGAGTCAGCGTCAGGTTGCGGCTTCTCCCCACGACCACCGCGGCCTGGCCCTGTCCCCACGCCGGCCCCTCCCAGCCCGTACATGAGGGGGGTAGGGGGGCACCTGGAGGTGTGGCCAGTTGCACAGTAAGAGGAGAGAAAAAAGAAATGACCCACGGAGGTTTCTTTCTCGTGCCCCTTGTCATCCGCCAGGGCGGGGCTCGCCGGGCGCTCTAGCCCAGGTCTGCTGTGGGCGAGCTCAGCGTTCAAAGGCGCAGCCACGGTCTTGGCCCTGGCTCATCAGAACCGACCGCGGTACGTACTTGTTTTAAAAAAGCACACGCTAAATTCGCAAGGTCCGCCCCATACCCGGCTCCCTAGGACCCGAGTTAGGAATCCGAGGTTTAAAAAATAAAATGCTTCCAGGTGTTTGAGATGAGCCAGGCTGGGAGACCCACCTGTGGACGGGCCAGGTGCGGAGAGGACTCCCCTGCGCCCCCTGGTGGTGAGGACGGAGGCCCTCCGTGTCTGAAGTCTGTGCTCGGCCCCTGGGCCCTGCTGGGGCAGGTGACTCGGGTCCCACCTGCTCTTTGCGCTGGTTCATGTTGCATCATTGGGGCGCTGGCTGCCCAGAGGTGGCGGAAGACATGAGGAAATGGCCATCTAAGCCCTGGCTCTGGGGGAGAGGAAGGGGAGGAGGGGCCTCGGAGGAGGGAGGGGATGTGGGGAGCGCACACCCGGCTTCGCTTTCCAGAAGGAGCATCAGAAAGGATTAAACCCCGACTACGTTCCAGGGGCCTCTGGAAATGCTCCGGCTGCTCCCACACACTCAGGTGAGCGGCTCTCGGTCTGGACGATGACAGCCAACAACTGCTGGAGCTCATTCTGGACAGGGCTGTGCCCTGGGCTTATGGGGTGGCGCTGTGTCACCCCACCTTGGAAGACAGAGAGACAGGGGCGCCCAGAGGAGAACCGACTTGCCACACAGCTCAGGCTCAGGCGGCATCGCAGTCCCAGCCCGCCGCACACACGCCGGTGGGAGAAGGGATTCGAGGATGCTCGCGGGCAGAGGTGGCGACGGGCGGGGAGTCCGGGTGACGATCCGGGGAGGTGGCAGGTCAGCATGAGGGGTGTGTGGAGGGTGCTCAGTGTTTGCCACTGCTCAATCCCATCCTTGTTCACACCAGAGCACCAGGACACCAGAGTGCTTCCAGAACTTCTTTTCTTTTCTTTTCTTTTTTGAGTCAGAGTCTCACTCTGGTGCCCGGGCTAGAGTGCCGTGGCGTCAGCCTAGCTCACAGCAACCTCCAACTCCTGGGCTCAAGCGATCCTCCTGCCTCGGCCTCCAGAGTAGGTGGGACTACAGGCATGCGCCACCACGCTTGGATTTTTTTTATTGATGGGGAGACTGAGGCTCGGCCATTTGTCCATTGTCCCACGCATGGAAAATAAACCTGCCAGGCCTCAAACCCAGGTCTCCTGACTGTGGCCCGGATGTGCTTTCTGCTGTGAAGTGCTGTGGGCTCACACTGACCCTCCCTCGAGAACACGAGCCCGGGTTCTCCAAGCTCACGCTGCGGAGGTGTGAAGCAGACATCTCTGGAAGCCATCCTGGGAAGGACAGATAAATGGATTGAAGGTCACACAGTGTCCCAGCAGAGAGAGTCGGGATGCTGACAACAGACAGAAGGCACCTTGGGTGGCACTCTGGGTAGAACCTAAACAAGGGACGCCTCAAGAACTTGGAACAGCCGGCAAGAGCGACCGAGGCACCCGAGGGCTCGCAGGAATGGGCGGTCACCACGCTACGCACCAGGGAGGCTGGCAGGAGGCCTGTTCCTGGAGCCAGGGGAGCCAGAGCCATGGTGAGCGGGGATTGACAAAGACCCCTCCTCGACCAGACTTCAGTGAGGCTCCTCAGCCTTGACCTTGGCCCCTTCCAGTCTTTGGCCTGCTGAACCCTGTTTTAGCAAAGAATCCTGCTACGTGGGTTTAGGGAGAGGCCCCCTCCCTGATATCCAATCCAAGTCCTCATCCCCCACTGCCCCCTCCATTCCCGGGTCCTTGGCCTGTCCGTGACAAGGGTCCTGTTCAGTCGGTTCAGCAAGGCTCCCTCCCAGGATGTCTTTCGGGACGTGCCTGTCCCTTGCCCCGTGCTCTGCTGTCGGTTCTCAGTCCCCACGTGTCTTTGCTGTGTTCGGAGTTGAGCTCAGTCTCTCTCCCCTACGGCAACAGCCTTGCAGACGGTGTCGTCAGAATAATTCCTGCTACAGGACGGCCGGGCAGGGGCTGCGTCAGGGAAGGACGCAGCCAGCGACAGCACCTCGGCCTGCAGCGGGAGGGTGATGGGGGACGCCCCGGCCTCCCTCCTCCCGCCCCTGTCTCCTTCTTCTGCCCTCCCAGTCACAGGGGAAGGAGCCAGTGACGCAACCGCCAAGGTCAGACAAGGTCAGAGAAAGTGGAGAGGGATTCTGGGAGCAAACAGGGAAACACCAGCCCGCCCCGCTTGCCAATGGGCGGCGTAAACTGTGTTTAATTAATAGGGTCAGAATTCTTCTTTTCTTTAAAATGTTAAGAAATCTCTGAGGCTGACCCACGAGGACGTGGCAGGCGCAGGGGGAGGACGTGCCAGCCAGGGTGGCATTGGTGTCAGCCACCCGGTCAGTCAAAGGGAGGAGGCAAGGTCAAGGCACTGCTTCATAGACCGAAGCACGCCGCCAGCTCTCTGGGTGCCAGAAAGTGACGCCTAGAACAGAAAAGGGATTTTATCAGGGATTGCAGGTCAAGAAGGCAGACGAGAGGTGGCAGAGACAACTCCACCTTCTCATGGGGATTCAAAGCAGTCCCAGGAAGGGCAGGGCTGCCATCTTCAACCTGTGAGATGGCACCGGCTGAAGACACACCCTGCAAATCCTCCCTCCCCACCTCACCCCTGTCGCTACACGGCTGGCTCTTCTGCACGGGCCTCTGTGTTTGTGCAAGAGTAAAACGACTCCCGCTCTCTGCCCTGGGACTTCGCAGACGTGGTGGCATGCGACACTGCGAAGCCCTGCAGGGACTCGCGCAGGCACACGCAGAGGATGGCGTGGGATTTAACGCTCATGGGCCAGCCTTGAGCAATGGGAGTGTCGGAGCCATTCCGACAGCTCTGAGATGCATTTCACATGGCTCCCCGGGAGGTCCCACAGGATCGACCACACGGTCACCTGGGCACTGGGTGACATGACAGTGCATCCCCAGACCAGCTTCCGGCGATTCCCTGCTCCACGCCCCCATCCCGCATGCCAAGTTACATGCGTTATATAACTTGGAAAAGAAAAATACGAAGCGTGCCAGTTTCCTTCTGGGAATCGACAGCATGGGAACAGCCTGGCCTCCCGTAGGGACCCATAACCCAAGGCGCTCGGTCCGCAAATGTGTCTTTATCCCTGAAATGCTGCCTCTCTGAGTTTGAGAGGTTAAAACACTAACAGACCCTGCATTAGTGACTTTTGTCATAAGTGAGAGAAACGGAGAGCACACCAGCTTACGCTAGCAGTTTTATAAGGTGGGAGGAAGATGGGGAATTTGCTGGCACCTGTGACCACCCTGTAGAAAGAAAAGGTACAGTGGACCCAGGGATTTGATCATCTTCATCCTCTCTCTCTCCTCTGTGTTGTTCATCTCTCAGTGCTGTTTCTCTGCGTGTTGGCCACATTCGCTTCTATTGCAGATGAGCTACTTTGATGTAAGAACTTTTTTTTTGAGACAGAGTCTGACTCTGCCACCCTGGTCTAGCTCACTGCAACCTCAAACTCCCAGACTCAAATAATTGATCCTCCTGCCTCAGCCTTCCATGTAGCTGGGACTATAGTTGTGGACCACCACACCCAGCTAATTTTTTCTATTGTTGGTAGAGATGGGGTCTCGCTCTTGCTCAGGCTGGTCTTGAATTCTTGACCTCAAGGGATCCTCCCAGAGTGCTACGATTACGGGCATGAAGCTCTGCACCTGGTCTACATGTATAAACTGTGAGCTTTCACCACCACAGTTAGTGGCAGAAGGAAGAAAGAACTCATCTCTCCCAGTGACTGTATAAAAATCCTAGAGAAGGATTCTGATTGGCCCTGTTTGGATGACATGTCCACCCTTTGGACCAATCACTGTAGCCAAGGAATAAATAGGCTCCTATGATTGGCTGGACCTGAGTCATGTGCCCACATTTGTGGGCGGGACTGTGTGGAGTTCTCAGATTGGCAGATTCAATAGAGATTGGCGGTTTCAACAGAAAATTTGGGAAGGTCACTGCAGAGAAACAGCTCCCTGAGGGAAGGTGCAGCGGGGGTTTTCCTCAGGTCTCACTTCTTCAGATGCCGAGAGTCTGCATCTCTCTGGGCCTGAGGGCTTTTCCCAGATTCACAGAAGATGGCTCTTCCTGGTTGCCCAGCAGGCTCCAAGCGAAGACTTATTAACACCCGTGAGCAGCTGCCAGCCACTATGGGACAGGACTGTTCCACGAGGACCCCACAGCCGAACCCCTTGGGTGGGGTGGCTCTTGGTCACTCACCGAAGATGTGAAGCTCCAGTCACCCTCAGACGTGGCGGGCATCATATATACCTTTAGGACATTTTCTGCACTTTCCAAATTAACTACTTAAACTTGACTCCTGTCCTCAGGACCCTCAGGATGGGCTGGGATTGGCGGGGCAGGGGTTTCTGCTCTATCGCAAGGAAAACAAAACCGGTCGGGTTTTGTCAGCCAGGGCCCTGCCCACGTGGCTTGTATATCAGGTTTCTAAGAAGCAGGACCTGAGACACGGACTCTCACGCAGGGGCGTAGGAGGGAGGGCTCTCAGGAGTAGGGGGAGGCAGGACAGGGCCCGGGGAGAGCCTGGCGAAGAGGTACCTCCAGGCAGATTGGCCTCGGCTTGGTCCCACGGGAGCCTGGAGGGTGAATGGTGCCACAAGATTGTCCCCTATACCTTGAGGCAAGGGAGCCGGACCTTTATACTCTGACACTGGCCAGTCCTTGGCTACAGGCTGCCCTCAAAGGGAGGGGGCCGGAACCTTCCAGGCATTTTCAGGACGGGAGGCCGTCTCCTACCAAGACAGGCAGGGGCGGGTGCGTGGGCCCAGAACCGAGGATGTGCCAAGGCCTGGACAGAATCTTCTACGCATGCTTTGCAGCTTCTAGGAAAAAGGAGCCTCAAAGCTGCTGGAATTTTGAAATAAACAACAAGTGTATATTGAGTGTGACAAAGAGGTGGGACACAGGCAAGCTTCACCTCCACAAAGTTCATGATCTACTTGCGGAATTTAAAATACAGCTACTCTCATCACCCCGTGCCAGACACCCAGCTCGGTGCTGAGGGGTTTCTGCCCCCCATGGGGTCCAAGGTCTCCCACCTGGACCCCGCTTTCCACGGTTCCCTGGAAGCACCCCGTGTTCCCACGGGCCTGGGCACTTCCTGGACTCAAGAGTGCTGCTCACGCCTCCAGCCCTTCCCACCTGCCGTCCCTTAGCTGGGGTCCCCCTTATCTCTCCCCGGTATTTTTTTTGCTTTGTGTTTTTGTTTTCTTTTTTTTTATTTCAGTATATTATGGGGGTTCTCCCCGGTATTTATGTATCACAGATAAGTATGCTTTATTCCAGGGATGCCAAGAAAGTGTAGCATTTTTTTTTAAAAAGTTCATGCAATTTACCAGGCCCACAGAGTAAAAGAGAAAAGTCCCCGGGCTGCAGAGCTGTGTGTGTGACTCGGAATAGCAGCAAGCCTGTGTTAGGCACTTACATACAGCACCCCGGTCACTGTACTAAGACCTGTCCATGCAATAAATCCGTAAATTCCCCCTACAGCCCTTGGGGCAGGCTCTAGTGTGACCCTCATTTCACAGAGGAGGAAAGCAAGGCACAGAGAGGCTATGTGATGTGTCCAGGATCACACAGCTGGCAAGTGGCCGAAGCAAGAGTTGATCTCACACGAACTTCACGCCATGTGTCGTTACAGCACACTGCACGGAATGAGGGATTAAATGCAAGCAACCAGCAAAACCAAAATGACGCAAGATCCAAAGAAAGGACAGCACCGCTGAGCCAGTCCGTGCAGTGGGGGAGAGGAGGGGCTGGGACAGGGAGTTCAAGAGTCTGGGTGTAGATGGGGGAGGCGGCGGTGCAGGATGGGCGACCCCCCCCCCCCCGTGGAGCAGGCTCCTGGGACCCTGTGTTCCTTCCTCCCTTGGGTTCCCACAGCCAAGGGCCAGCCTCTGCCCTCCCTTTATCTCACTATATTGCAACTGGCCGTTCACGTGTCCATCTCTCCCGCTTCCGTTGCAGGGGTAGGTCCCACTCACCCCTTTTCAGCCAGAATTGTTTGCCCAGCCTAGAAACTACTCATTTTTCTTGAATAAAGGCAAGGAACAGGATTCAAGACTCCAGAAGCCCTGGTGAGAACACGGCCAGATCCACTCCGGAGGTAGCCAACAAGAAGCCAGTTCCTGGCGTCAGGTCAGAGCGGGAATAGCTGCTCAGCTGACAAGGTACGGACCGTGCACTTGCTATTTCCGCTAAGGAGAGGTGGGCTGGGGCTGCAGTCTGAGCTGGAACTCTGCAGACAGAACCTAAAGGGTCTCAGCCTCCAGAATGATGCAGGATAGGCAGCTTATTGGGGAATGCAAGAAATGTTGAAGAGAGTGATGGCGAATTCCGAGAGAACGTGTCTGTGGGTGATGCCCGATGCTCTGCTCCTAGAATCCCATAGGTACCTCTGAGCTCAGGGGGAAAGTGTGCAGTGATCGATTAGCAATGTCTGCCATGGGCGTGAGATGAAAAGTTTAGGCACACATGTTATGCGTTTACCACCCTCAGTAGCAGAGCTACGGGAGAAGGGAGCTGGCCAGGTTACTAGTAATAATAGCAGCCAACATTTACTTGGCACTTAGAATATGCCAGGCACCATGTTAAATGCTTTTCCTGCTCTAACACATTTAATCCGCAAAATAACACTAGGAGATGAATGCTATTATTTTCCTTCTTCTAGAAGGTCAGCTTTGTGAGGGCAATGATTTTTCTAATCTGCATTGATTAACACTGTGTCCTCAGCTCCTACCGGGGTACCTGGCACATGGCAGGCACTCAGTAAGTATCTGCTGGTCAGTAGATTAACTCCCGTTTTGCAGGTGAGGAAACTGAGGCCCATGGTGGTAAGTGACCTGCTCAAAGCCATGCAGCTGCTCTGGGGCAGCACATCCAGACCTTTCTGTGACGATGTCAATGTTCTGTAATCTGCGCTGTCCAATATGGCAGCCACTAACCCACGTGGCTACTGAGGACTTGAAATGTGGTTGGTACAACTGAGAAACTGAATTTTTATTTTTATTTTATTTATTTATTTATTTTGAGACAGAGTCTCACTCTGTTGCCAGGGCTAGAGTGCCATGGCGTTATCACAGCTCACAGCAACCTCCAACTCCTGGGCTCCAGCAATCCTTCTGCCTCAGCCTCCCGAGTAGCTGGGACTACAGGCATGTGCCACCATACCCGGTTAATTTTTTCTATATATTTTTAGTTGTCCAATTAATTTCTTTCTATTTTTAGTAGAGACAGGGTCTCACTCTTGCCCAGGCTGGTCTTGAACTTCTGAGCTCAAATGATCCTCCTGCCTCGGCCTCCCAGAGTGCTAGGATTACAGGCGTGAGCCACCACGCCCGGCCTGAATTTTTAATTTTATGTAAATCTTAACTAATTAAAATTGAAAGTGAAATAGCCTCATGTGGCTGGTGGTGACTGTTCCGCATGGCGCAGTTCTAGTGCCTAGTCTCGTGTTATCTAGTTTTATAGAGGAGAGATTTGAAGATTCCAGCGGAGATGTGGCTTGCTCAGGGTTGCTGAGCCTGGAGCTCAGCCAGGTTTGCATCCTGGACATGCTAAGTCCCCAAGCTACTGCATTTTAACAGTTGACAGAAGGAGAGACATGTGGTCAGGCCCAGCGTGCCCTGGAGGACCCAGGCTGTGGGCAATGCCAGCCTGCTTAGGGACCTCAGCGCAATTCTGCGTGAGAACAATTCTAACCTGGCAGACCTCACAGCAAGAGTTGGTGCAGGCAACACGAATGTACAGGAGCCTCCTACCTGACACCTGCTGGCCCTCCCTCCTCCGTGCCTGTCTGGGGGCTGGAACCTTCCTCTCCCTCCAATCAAAACATGATCTCTAAAATGTGCCTGGAGCTACAGTGTAAATGACTAATAATAAGTGTCCATTCCAAATGATTTCTGTTTTAAAGAGAGCTAAAGGCTTAAGCCGAAGAACATCTCTCTAATCGGTAGAGTGTCCAGTATCCTCAGCAAAAGCTAATGTTTACGGAGCTTTATGGACCGGGCACTGTTCAAAGCGGTTGGCACGTACTAATTCCTTGAACTCTCATGACAACCCCATGAGAGAGGAACAAGTGCTCCATTTGAAGATGGGGAAACTGAGGCACGACGAAGCTAAGTAGCTAGTTCAGGTCACACAGGTGGGAGTGGCCAGACCAGGGCTCAAATCCAGGCAGAGCTGGGAGAAAAATATTGGCAAGGAGAAGGAAGGAGGAAGTGGAACGTGCCAACGGAGGGGAGGTCTTTTCCTTTAATCTGATGTCAGGGACCACCCAAGCTCTGCCCATTCAGTGGTCTGATACTCTGCAGGCATCTGTTGCTTCCTGTCCTCTGGTCCAACAGTTACAAACGCACAGGAGCGTGCGGGCCAAGAATCCCACGTGTGGACGTGCGGGCACGATCCAGCTCGGCCCCCAGGCCTGCTCTTTTACGTTAGGCTGTGATTTTTCTAGATTACTCAGCCTTTGGAAGGGAATCTGGGCCAAGGACAAACCTTTGGTGAGAAGAACAGGGTGTCTGGAGAACCGGCCCCCTTCTCCTCTTCGCCTCCTCCTCCTCCCCGCCTCCTCCCTGCAGAGTAAAGTGCTGCAGCTGCAGTGGCAGCCATGGCAGGCCCGCCCCTGCCAGCCCCGGCTGTTCTGGGGGTGGCCCCGCCTGTGGCTTGGAGGCACCCCCTTCCAAACGGTCTTGAGAAGGAGCCAGAGAGACGCTCCTGTCCCTCCTGAGCAGCAGGCAGGGCAGATTGCAGCCCTTCAAGGAGCCTGCTAGTGAGTGTGCTGGTCAACTGGTTAACGGGTTAACGGGTTAACCGTTTGAGCGCTGGCATAGGACAGCCTGGGTTCTCAACCCGATTCATGCACTGAGTCACCTAATCTGTCAGAACCTCAATTTCCTCGTAGCAGGTATTCCCGGAAAGCCTGTTGAATGAAGGAAGGAAGGAGTGCATGAAGTCACGTAATAACAGAGCCACCTACGTCAAGGTACAGAGATAGACCAACATGGGGATTAGCTTTGTTTGGGGTGGGGATCGGTCCAGCAAGAGCCAGAGATGTGCAAGTAAGGCTTCAGAGTTTACTCTGATGTCCAAGTAAGGTTTAGAATGGTGAACATGTATTTGACCCCATAGAAAAGGGGACAGCGATCCACTCTGTGAGAACATCATTTACAGGATCCTCTAGGTCTGCTGTCCCCAACCCCGGGCCACAGACTGCTACCGGTCCACAGCCTGTTAGGGATCAGGCCGCAGAGCTCCACTGCCCCTCCCCCATCCATGCAAAAATTGTCTTCCGTGAAACTGGTCCTTGGTGCCAAAAAGGTTGGGGACCACTGCTGTAGGTGGTTGGTTCTGGGGCTAGTTTTGCCATAACTCCCCTTAATTTAAAAAGATCATCTCTAAACTTTTGTTTCTGAAGAAGTTAATATTTAACAATAATCCCACTTACTAAAAGTGAACACCAAAAAGTCCCATAACGTGATGCTTTACAGACAGAAGAGGGTGTGAGTGGGCGGTGAACTGAACCGGGAACCGGAAGGCCAGGGCGACCAGAGCGGGCTGGCCCTGCTATTCCTGTCCCGTTCACAGTTGGGGAAACTGAGGCTCAGGAGGCATAGCTCACTTAGAAGACATCGCTGGTGCTTACCTCATGCCAGTCTGCCTGGCCCGTGCGCATGAGACACGCAGGCATTTGGTCACTGCACAGACCCTTGTTGCCTCCTTGCTTTGCCCCAGAGGTGACAGTGACGAAGCCACACTGGACCTGGGGCCCCACCCAGGGTGCCACCGGGCCACAGAGCACCCCTCGCTGGGAACCATGTGATGGCAGCCGGCCAGGCCGAGAGCTGCCATCTGAACAGCAGGGACAGAGAGAGGCCCAGGATGTGCCTGGGCATGACTACACCCTGCCCTTCTTTTTTTTTTTTTTTTTCTGGCCCAACTTCAGTGGCTAAATCTGGTCATGTTTTATGCAGCCCTGAAAGGTAGTCTCGATCCTTGCAAGAAAAGGAAGGGAATAGAAAAACAGAAATAAAATTTTGGTTTTGTTTTGTTTTTGTAACAGCATTTTTGTGACGAATGCATGGACCATAAAATTCACCCTTTTTAATTATTTAATATATAATACCAGGGTTTTTTGTATATTCAGAATTGTGCAATTATCAATATTAATTTCGGAACATTTTCATCATCCCAAAAGAAATCCCTGATCCCTTAGCAGCCGTCCCCCATGCCTCCAACTTCCCCGACCTGGCAGCCACTTTGTGTCCCCACAGATGTGCCCACGCGGACATCTCACGGACATGGGCGCACACAGTACATGCGTCTTCTTTCCTGTCTGGCTTCGTTCACTGCGTATGGCGTCTTCGAGGTACTTCCCGCCGTGGCGTGAGAAGTTTGGCAATCGGTAGATCCACCGACGATGGTTAAATGCGCTGAGCGCCCACCGCGTGCCAGCCTTGGGGGTCCAGCCAGGAATAAAGCTGACAATAAACCCTGCCCTGGGGAGGTTCTAGTTGGGAAGAGGGACACTAAACCAAAGGAACAAGTAAATTAATTGTAAGATCAGACCGTGGACAAGCGCTGAAGTGAAGCTTAAAGCCGGAGGTGGGGCGACGAGCCCGGACGTGACTTGGAACAGAGCGGCCGGCCGAGGCCTGGCCACCGCGACGCCCGCCCGGCTGGAAGGAGGTGAGCAGCGGAGCCGCACCACGACGCCTCCCGGCCCGCGCCAGGTCCCGGCCCGCAGGTCTGTCCCCCGAGGCCGGGGACCTCGCCGGTCCCGTCCGCGCCCCGCGCCCCGCGCCCCGCACGGTGGGCGACACGCAGCGGGCATTTCGCGCCGCGCGGCCGCCGCCTGCCTCGGGGACACCGGGGGTCCCGGGGACGCCTGCCTGGGTCCCGCCCCGCCCCGCCGCAGGCCCCGCCCCGCGCGCCTGAGCCCACCTCCCCGCCGCCGCCGCCATTGGCCGCGCGCGCCGCCGCCGCCCTCGGGCGCGCACTTCCTGGCGGAGCCATGGCTGCGCTCCCCGCCGGCCCCGCCGCCCCGGCGCCCGGGCCCCGCCGCGCCGCCCGCCCGGCCCGCCCGGCCCCGCCGCCCGGGCGCCCCGCGCCGCGCCGGTAGCGCGCTCCCAGGTGGGCCTCCGCGCGCCCACGCCGCGGCCGGGAGCCGGGGGCGCCGCCGTCCAGGGCGCCGGGGCGGGGGCGGGCGGGGATCCGGGGGGTCCCGGCCCCCGCGAGCTGCGGTCCCGCAGCGGCCCTTTGTGCTCGGGTGGGGGCGGCGGGGCGGGCGGGGGGGGCGGGCGGAGCGCCGCGGCGACCGCGGGGCGGGGGGGGGTGCCGCTGCCCCCGCAGGTGGGACAGGTGCGGCCTGCGCGCCCGTGCCCCGCGCGGCCGCAGGTGAGTGTCCCGCCGTGGGCGCCGGCCTCGGGCGCGCCCCAGCGCCGCCTCCTCGAGCCTGCCCGGCGGCCGTTGCGCCGGCGGTTCCGCCAGGGGGTGCGGGCTCCGAGCGAGCGGGTCCCCGGAGACCCGCCGGCGACACCGGGACGGTGAGTGCCGCCGGGCAGCCGTGTGGATTTCGGCAGCGTCGCGTTTCCTCGCGCGCTGCGGCCGGGAAGGAGCGCGGGGAGGAGGCTCCCTGGGGACCCTCCCGTCCCGGACGCGGCCTCTGCGCCCATGTTTACCAGAAGACCTTTTCCGTGTGAGTTGGGATCGCCACTGCGTTTGTGGGTGGCCTTGACCCTTCGCCTGCTTCCGAAAAGCACCGGAGGCGGCGGACACCCAACGCGGGTAGCCGCAGCCCCAGACCACTTGCGGGGGGACAAAGGGAGGCGCCGGCGCCGGGGACTCTGCCCAGAGATCTCGGCCTAGAAAGGAAAGCTCGGGCGTCGGAGGGCGAAGCTGAGCCCTGGCGGCTTCCGGGGCTGGTGGAGAGAGAGGACACCTGCTGCTTTCTGCAGCGTGACCTTGGGCGAGCCCCCAAGCCACCGAGAGCGTGGGTGTGTCGCAGTGGAAGTGATGGTGGCACCTGTCTTAGAGGTGAAGGCGGCATGAGAAAGGCAGGGGCGTAGAGTAGGCACCCCGCGAATGCTGGTTTCCCTCCCTTCCCTCTCTGGGCTTCCCAGCAGCCTAGGGGCACTCAGGAAGGCCGGGGGTGGGGACAGCTTGTCATTGCCACAAAGTTGCTAGTTTGTCAGGAGAAATCTAGCTGTCCCTTCCTTCCGGGGGTGGGGGGGGGGAGTTGCACCGGATGGCCTGTGCCTTAATCCGTTCCTCCCATGGGAACACTGCAGCCCCCTCCCGGTGTCCCCCATTATCTTGGATCAGTGCTGACTTGTCACGTTATGCTTTATTAGCAAGGGCTGTTTGTTCCATAGGTGACAAATTGACTCTTCTCCTGAACTCAGGTACCAAGGGGAAAAAAATTCCTCTTTAAAACCTCAGTCCCAGTATGTGACTTGTGCTAACACTACTAGCTTAGTCCTTCCTGTGTGTGTGTCCCCAGACTCTAACCAACCCCCTCCCCCAAGCCTGGCTCTGTGCTGTGGGTGAGTGGCTTAGCGTCTCATTGCCGGCAGAAATGCCTGGCGCACCAGCCCATTCTATAGATTTGACCATGAGGTTCAGAGAGGTTAACACACTCGCTCAAGTTCATGTTCAAGGCAAGGCCTTTAGGCCCCAGCGGAGGTTTCCTGCCTGAGGGCTTTTTTGTTTTTAAATGGTGGTGTAAGGGAAGGGTTTAAAGGTTGGAATCCCAATTCTGCCCGTTCCTAGTGTGCAGTGCTCTGCAAGCCACTTCACCTCCCTGCTATCAACAGCCTCCTCATAGTAGGGGTTAAATGAGTGAAGACAGGGAAAAGCACTTAGGACGGTGTCTAGGTTTAAAGGTATGATACTCTCGAGGACTAGGCCCCATCCAGCACTGCGTCATGGGGAAGGGCCTAGGAGTTGAAGCTGGACAGACCCAGGTGTAGTAAGTCTCAGCCATTCACTCGCTTTGTAACCGTGAGAGATCAATATCCTCACCTGTGCAGTGGGATAAGGGCCATCAGCCGGGCCAAGTATTGGTGAGGGTTAAATTGAGACGGGTTGTGAAGTCCCTTAGCTTGGTCCCAGGGCCATAGTCTGGGCTCTGAATTGATACCTGTTATCGTAACCTTGATCTAGCCAAAAGACCTAGTCCAGATTAAGAATCAGAAGGCAGGTAAAAGGACGTGAGCTTACTGACATGATGCTGTGAGATTTCCGATGCTGGACACGAGTGAAATGTTCTACCCGATTCTAACAACCACACACAGCATAAAAGAGACCTTTGTAGTACACTGTCCTCTCTCTTTCCTCCATGTGACCGTTTTCACTCTTGTTGTCCTTGTTATCTGCCAGCAGGGCCTGAAACCGGTGAATGACCTAGAGTTATGACTGCGTGCTCAGGAATCCTGTTCTCGTTGCAGGGCTGCGATCTCTTTTGCGATGGAGGGAAGCAGGCAGACGCGGGTGTCTCGGCCGTACAAGATCAGCGAGTCATCAAAGGTCTGTGAGCATTCACTGCTTTGTTTCTTTTAAATGGTAGCATAAGCTGAGGGTTTAGAGGTTGGAATCCTGGTAGCGTGCGGCGCTGTGCAAGCCACGTCACCTCACCTCCCACCTGTGCCAGCTGCCGCAGAAGTGGGGCTGTGTTTCTGATTAACTCACTTCTCACGCGCAGACCGATTTTTACGCCGTTCCTGTGTTCCTATCGTTGTTGATCTCCTTAACAACCAGGAGAGGTGGAAACAGGCAAGGAGGGGAGAGTGTCATAGAATCAGAGAGAGTGGAAAGTGCAAGGGACAGTAGAGACACTGTGGCCAGATGTCTTTATTTCTCAGTGTGACATTCCAGAGCCGCCTCTGTGGTACAGTTAAGCTCGTTTATTCTGTGCACCCGTCCTAAGAGGTGGCTGACACAGGAAAAGAACCAGGGGGTTTCTGTCCCTGCTTGGAGGCTCAAAAACTTCCAAGGACGTGTTCGTAGAAAACCCAGCCTTCGACCTTGTGGTGGGGCAACTTACTGTGTCTACCTGGATGTTAAGGGCCTGGAGTCCTCGTCCCTGGTCATGACTGTCTGGGACCCTAAGAGCAAGTGAGGGTGGGTTCCCCAGGTCCAGGCTGCCAGGGGTTTGTCCATTTGGAAAGGGCCCCACCCCAGACCTGCAAACTAAACTCTGAGAGCAGGAACCGCCCCTCCAGCAACCTCCCTGGGGTGATTCAGGGCAACCTCTGGCCCCGCAGCTGCCGTTGACAAAGATTGGGGGACCTGTTTGTGGGGGGGCTCCCGTGTACACCTGTCCCCTCGTTATAAATATTAAGAATGCCCGCTTTTCTTTAAAAGTGTCCCTTTTTGGGGATTAAATTTTATAGTTGCCTTAAATTAAGCATTCTCAAGGAGGGCGATATTGGCCCACAGGCAGGTGAAAATTGGTTCTTGGAGGTGCGGAAAGAATTTAACTCTTTTTATACGTAAAGCACAACTGTACATACAGTACACAGGCGGACGCTCAGTGCATCCGTGGTGGTAAAATTTTGTTGGGGGACGAGTGGGGGAAAATGTCCTAAAAGGCTTCTTAGGGGGGCGATAAAACGCTGCCTTAGGTAGAGGGAGGGGGTCGTGAGCAGCCCGCAGGTTTGAGAAAAAGGGCAAAGAGGTTCTACAGATGTGCGTAAAAGAAAAGCGGGGTGTCGTTTTCAGGAGAGCTTGGTTCTCCCGGGAAGGGATCTCCTATTTCCGTTTGAGTTTGCTGAGCAGGCTCCTGCCAAGCCCCGCTTTGTGGAGAGAAAGCCCAGAAAGGTCTCCCTGCTCTCTCAAAGGCGCCTTGTTTGGGAACTTGGCTGCGAAGACAGCGTCGCTTTCTAAGTTTGATAGTGCTAGGAATCTCTGTCCCTCGTGCCAGATTCGGAGTTTGTTTCTCTCTGAATGGAAGCTCTCAGGAATAGGGTCTCTATCCTTTGGTTGCTCATATGTACACTTCTGACTTTTTATTTCAAAAGGTGCCCAAATCTGCCTCTGGGCCTCGCCCACCTTGCCGAGTAGTGGCGGGTGTTGTGTTCTCTGCGTGGCGGAGTCTTCCTGATCTGGGGCCACCGCCATGCACCCATCTAACCTGCGACGCGGTGGCCCGTTTCGGTGCTGAGTTCTTATCTCACGCATGAGACCCTGCACCTGCCTTCTCACCTGTGTCAGGCCCGACCGCCTGTGTTCCTTCCTCCCAGCCCTCGGCCTTTCATTGGATCAAGGCACTTCAGTAGGAAATCAAGGATTAGCACCATCAGGGAATATTAGGGATGGGCGCTTCTAAATCACCCGAAATGCCGAAATAGCTGCCATGTCCCTTTCAAATGGGAAGGTGACGTCTGTGTGTTTTTGGAAAGTTGTCATCTACGTGGCTATGCTAATGCACCAGAAACAGGTTGCGGCCGAGACACAGGTGAAGGCCTAATCCTGCCTGCTTAGTATGGAGACCCGGTTTTGGAAACAACGGCTGCTCTTTTCCTCCCCGAGAGCCGGCTCGCAGGAGCAGATGGCTCCGCGGCAGCTGGAGTCCGGGGCCTTCCCTATTCCCACCCCGGGCCCTTTCCCTTTCTCTGCACAGCCTGGGGTCGTGTGCGCCTCCGGCTGAGTGTGGCAGGCCCCGCGCCCTCCCCGGCTTACAGACAACCAGAGGCCCGGGCTGGGCGCAGAGGTACCTGCTTCTCAGGCCACTGAGCCTTTGCTGGTGCTCGATCACTCGCCGCGGCAGTACTGTGTAATTTCCTTCCTTCGGTCCGCGCCAGGGAGGGGGCCAGACCATTCCTGCTTAATTAGAAGCCAGAAACTAGGCCAGCCCGGTGCTGTCTGTGAGTAAGCAGAATAAACAGAGGTATCCGCAAGGGAGACCTTGGAGAGCCTGCCCGTGGCGGAATGCAAGCCGGCCCGGCCCCCTGGACGTGGAAGGGAAGGGACCATTAGGTAATATCTGTTTGGCACCCTCCGCGGGTTGCGGTGACATTGCCCACGTCTGTAGCGTGGCCAGGGCGGTGGCGTTGGGATTGGCTGGACGTGGAAGGACTGTGGGGAAATAAAGTTTCTCAATGACAAATGCAGCAGCAGCAGTTAAGGAGCAGATTTGAAAGGGAAGAAAAAAATAATAATAAGGCCCACTGTCGTAGGACATATGTTGAGAAGTAGAATGTAAGAATTCAGGGAAGGGCTGGGCACGGTGGCTCACGCCTGTAATCCCAACTCCGAGGTGGGAGGATCGCTTGAGTCCGGGAGTTTGAGACCAGCCTGGACAACATAGTGAGACCCTATCTCTACCAATAAGAAAATTTTTTAAAAAAATTAGCTGAGCGTGGTGGTGCGTGCCTGTAGTCCCAGCTACTCGGGAGGCTGAGGCAGGAGGATCGCTTGAACCCAGGAGTAGGAGGTTGCTGTGAGCTGTGAGGGCGCCACTGCACTCCAGCCCTAGGGACAGAGTGAAACCCTGTCTCCAAAAAAACACAAAATTTCAGGAGGTGCCTGCCAGCCACAAAGCTGCTGGCCCCTAGTGAGCCACAGGCTTATGAGGTCAATTTTTCCCTCCCCCACATTTCCCCTTTGCAGGCTTAACACCAGCCCCAGCCAGTTTTGTGCCTCAGTCACCCTCGAACAGACCAGCTACCTGTGTATTTTTGAATCTTCTGTTTCTCCTTATGTTGAATTTTCTTGTTTTTTTTGTTTGTTTGTTTTACAGTGAATAAATAAAGCAGTGTCAGTATCCCGAAAGCACGGTTAGTCAGGATTTAGAAACTGTACTCCGGGCCTGATAGATCTTTGTGTCCTCAAATGCCCGTGGCAGGCACGTAGCCCTCAGTGAGTGTCCGCCCACTTGAATTTATCGAATTAATCAATCACAGTAAATATTCATATTAATTAATTTGTTGATTCCAGTATAGCCTGTTGATTAAGGGCTTGGGCTCTGCAATCAGACCTAGGTTCAAATCTCAGCCCTGCTACGCAGTCCCTGCGGGACTCTGGGCATGTTTCGTAGTCTCTCTGAACCTCAGTTTTCCTCATCTGGGAATGGGCACCGTAACACGTTCCCTCGGAGGGTTATTGCGATGTCCGAATGAGAGTGTGTGTCCAGTGTGCAGCACGCGGGATCTGCCGGAAGAAGACAGCATCCCCGCACTTTACACGCAGTAGATTTCCTTTACCCCCGGCAAGAGCGGGTGAAGCCACGTTTCTCAAAGTAGGATCCCCGGAGCACCTTAGTCCAGATATGTTAGGTCTCTGGGACCCGCCATGTCCTTGGACTGAGCAGCAGAACTTGCGGGGCAGGTGGAGAGGGGCCGTGCTCTCTGGCATTATGTGCACCAGGCCGCCTTCCTCGGAGCAGAGCCCCAGCGGGGTTGACAGTCACAGCAGCCAACATCTGTCCAGCTCTGCCTGGGCCCGGCTGTGGGCCACGTTCCGTCTCAGTCACCTCCCAAACCCACGTGGTCAGTACCCACATCCTCACTTGTGAGGCGAGGAAACGGAGGCTCCCAGGGCCGCCGTGGCTGAGCCCACACTACACAGCTAGGAAGCGGCGGCGCCGGGGTTCAGACCCAGGTCCTGGAGTCCACGAGCGACTCCAATCCCCGCACCGGACGGCATTTCAAATCCATCTGTCATGACCTGTGGTTGCAAAGAAAGAAAGAGGGAGAGAGGGAAAGAGAGGAGAAAGAAGGGAAGCTTTTAGGAATTCTGTTTATAAAGAAGGAAGAGGAGAGGGTGAGAGAAAGTTTTTAGGACTTGTATTTATAGAAAAAGAAGAAAGGAAGAAAACATACATGTAACACATACACACGCACAGAAACACCGTCACTTCCTGTGATGCCCTCCCGCCCAGCATCTCATTTCCTGTTCTCTTTTATTCCGTTTCATTTAAAATGCTGGTCGAGGCCGGGCGCGGTGGCTCACGCCTGTCACCCTAACCCTTTGGGAGGCTGAGGCAGGAGGATCGCTTGAGGCCAGGAATAGGAGGTTGCAGCGAGCTGTGATCGCGTCCCTGCACTCCAGCCTGGACAGCGGGGAGGGAGACTCCCCCACCTCCCCGGAATAAAATAAAATAAAACGCCGGTCGGGCCCCACCGGACCGGTCCCGGGTCCGAGCGGACGTGCCCCCTCCCCCTGACGTGCCCCCTCCCCCTGACGTGCCTTCTCTGTCGCAGGTGTACCGCTGGGCCGAGCACTCGAGCACGGTGCTGCAGCGGCTCAATGAGCAGCGTCTGCGCGGCCTCTTCTGCGACGTCGTGCTGGTGGCGGACGAGCAGCGGGTGCCGGCCCACCGCAACCTGCTGGCCGTGTGCAGCGACTACTTCAACTCCATGTTCACCATCGGCATGCGGGAGGCCTTCCAGAAGGAGGTGGAGCTGATCGGCGCCTCCTACATCGGGCTCAAGGCCGTGGTGGACTTCCTGTACGGCGGCGAGCTGGCGCTGGACGGCGGCAACATCGACTACGTGCTGGAGACGGCGCACCTGCTGCAGATCTGGACGGTGGTGGACTTCTGCTGCGACTACCTGGAGCAGGAGGTGCGCGAGGACAACTACCTGTACCTGCAGGAGCTGGCCTCCATCTACAGCCTCAAGCGGCTGGACGCCTTCATCGACGGCTTCGTCCTGAGCCGCTTCGGCACGCTGTCCTTCACGCCCGACTTCCTGCAGAACGTGTCCCTGCAGAAGCTGTGCGCGTACCTGGGCAGCAGCGAGGTGCAGCGGGGGTGCGAGCACGACCTGCTGCAGGCGGCGCTGCAGTGGCTCACGCAGCAGCCCGAGCGGGAGGCGCACGCCCGCCAGGTGCTGGAGAACATCCACTTCCCGCTCATCCCCAAGAACGACCTGCTGCACCGCGTCAAGCCGGCCGTGTGCGCGCTGCTGCCCCGGGAGGCGGGCTGCGAGGGCTTCGTGGAGGAGGCGGTGCGCTACCACAACAGCCTGGCGGCGCAGCCCGTCCTGCAGACCAAGCGCACGGCGCTGCGCACCAACGAGGAGCGCCTGCTGTTCGTGGGCGGCGAGGTCTCCGAGCGGTGTCTGGAACTCAGCGACGACACCTGCTACCTGGACGCCAAGAGCGAGCAGTGGGTCAAGGAGACGCCCCTGCCGGCCCGGCGGAGCCACCACTGCGTCGCCGTGCTGGGCGGCTTCATCTTCATCGCCGGCGGCAGCTTCTCGCGGGACAACGGAGGGGATGCGGCCTCCAATCTTCTTTATAGGTATGACCCCCGCTGTAAACAGTGGATCAAGGTGAGATTAAAGCCGGATTATTTCTTTACTCTTGAGGCCTCTCTTGCTGTCCTGAACCTAGCCTTGACCTCCCCTTCCTCCTCTCGGGCCTTGCCTGTCCTGCTTCTGAACGAGGAGGTGTGACGATAAAGGGATGAGCCACGTGACTCCCGCCCTCCCCCACCCGGGACACACCTGGTCGGGGTGGGAGGGCCGCCCACCCGCCTGCCTGCCTGCCCGCCCCCTGACGGGCCGGTCCCCGTGGGGCTTTCTGCACCGGTGGGAGCGTTCTGCGTCCGCGCCGTCCGATGACGTGGCCACCAGCCACGTGTGGCCGTGGCGCCCTTGAAGTGTGGCCGGTGCTATTTCCAATCTTATTTCATTTTAACTGATTCACACGCGAACGACGGCCACACGCGGCTCGTGACTCCCGCGTTGGACAGCGCCGACGGAGAGGTCTGAACCGTTGTTCAAACCATGTCCCCTGTGTGTCGGAGTCTCCACTGGGCTCCCCTCCTGGAGAGGTTCTGGGAGCTAGAATAGTTTAAGGGGGCCGCAGAGGCTCACAGCCGGCCCGTGGGCAGGTTCACAGCCTGATTCTGGGACGAGTGGGGACCCCGACCTCAGAGCTGAGGTTGCATCGCAGCTTGGCTGCGCCGGAGCTGGGGATTCCAGGTCCTTGCTGTCTCCTGATTTCGGACTCTTCCTCTGGGAGTACGTGTGGGACGTGGCCTTCTAGAGTCCGGGGGTGGGTGTAGCTCACGCGCATTGGCGGGGCGCTGGCTGGGGGAGGGGCCTTTCCCGACTGTCTCAGTCTTTATACTCACACCTCACTGTTTTTTTCTTAATCGGTGTTTTTCTGAGCTCAAAACTCAGTCGGAATGGAGACCAGGTGCCCTTCCGATTTTATCCTCAAAATCTAAAACCTCCCTCCGAGGTCTGAGTCTCGGCACCAGAACGAGCCTGTCCTCCCGGGCTCCGGTGCCATGGCCGCTGAATGCCAGGCCTCCCGCAGGACACGGTCCGTTGTGTGTGCTGCTTGGGTTCGTTTAAAAAAAACAAACAAACAAAAAAGCTGGTCTTCCACTTTTTGATTTCTCATGAGTGCCACTTTCTGCTCTGTTAACGCGGGTGGCGATCAGCATTTAACGTTTTTAAAATATCTGATGGGGGACGGGAAATATGAATTTTTATTTGAGCGATTCTGAACTGCGTATCCCGCGGAATTCCAGTCCGCAGGGTCGGCCTCACGACCCAGCGAGTCTGGGGAGCCGGGTGTCTCTGTCCCCCTCCTGGGGGTGCAGGGTGTCTCACGAAACCCTTAGGGGCTCTGAGAAGTCCCGCCTGAAGGACCCCCGTTTCCTCCAGTGTCACTGCCTCCCCCCCCCCTCGCGCCCACTTGGCCGCCGCCCCGCCCTCCCGGGCCTCGCGGTCAGCTGACACACGCGGAGAGCGCGGTGCCAGGCGCTGCCTGGGTCGGGGAAGGGAAGGCACAGGTGTCTCGTCTCCGCAGGTGGCCTCCATGAACCAGCGCCGCGTGGATTTCTACCTCGCCTCGATCGGAGACATGCTGGTGGCCGTCGGGGGCCGGAACGAGAACGGAGCGCTGTCGTCGGTAGAGACGTACAGTCCCAAGACCGACTCCTGGTCCTACGTGGCCGGCCTGCCAAGGTGACCGGGGGCTTCGTGGCAGGCTGTTCGAACGGGACGTTTTTAGGGGACGTAGTTCCACCCACTGCACTCTCCGGGCGTTTTGGCCTCCGAGTCCAGGGAAAACGTCTCCTGGCTCGCCAAAGAGGTGGGGCGTGTCTGTACCAGGTCTAAGACACAGCGAGTGTCTTCACCCCACGCGCGCTTTACTTCCTTCTCTGTAGGTCAGGGCAGTAGGAACTCCTGCCCCAGAGCACCGCCGGGGAGCCCTGGTGTGGCACCTCGCACACAGGGCCTGCGCCGGGCTCAGTGGCTCTTGCTCTCCCCGGTCCTCCCAGCGTCCCGGTGTGCATTTATTGAGCGTTTATTACCAGCACGGGGGTAGCAGGAGGTGCACGCCATTTATCTGACTGGGTCCCCGTTGCTGCACCCGAAAGCACGCTTCCTGAACCGCTCGTGCTGCGGACACACGCAGGTGTCTGAGGACTTTGTCCCCAGGAGTTAGAAGAATGTGTGTACGGGGTAAGCGCCCATGTTTTGAGGTCGTGGTTGAGGCCAGAGTCCCAGCTCCTCCCTTTCCCGGACGACTTCCGTGTTTCCCCGAAAGTAAGACAGGGTCTTATATTCATTTTTCCTCAAGAAGACACCCTAGGGCTTATTTTCAGGGGATGTGTTATTTTTTTTTTTAAGTACGGTACGACCATCTACATTTATTCAAATATAGTTAAGTCGTCTTGTTCTGGAACATCATCATAACTCTCCAGACCCCGAATTCCATCCTAGATTTCTTGTGACTCTATTTCCTTTAGAACCATCGGCCCCGATCTCTCATGTCGAGCCATAGAGCTCTCATGGGGCAGATGAGAAGGGCTGCTCGTCTTCTTTACCGCTCTGCGATGAAATGCATGGGTTGTGCAGACGCGCTGCGTAGCCATGCCCGTCACTAGGGCTAATTTTCGGGGTAGGGCTTCTATTGCGCAAATGCTTAGAAATCCTGCTAGGGCTTATTTTATGGGTAGGTCTTATTTTATGGGTAGGGATTATTTTCAGGGAAACACGGTACCTTCCCGGAGAGGTTCCAGGAGGCCAGTGGATTAATACCAGGGGACCTGTTATTAGACGGTTTGACAGTCTTCATAGTAGCTGCCGATTGCTGTGCGACCCTGGCCAGGTGCTTTATGTAATGTCCCTCAATAGCCACAGTCACCTGCCAGGGCGGACGTGGGCCCCTGTGTAACTTACCGTCTGACCCAGGAGGACAGCGGGTGGGGCGGGGCAGTGGTGTGAATTCTGGTCACGTCCCAGGCTACCCGGGACCCGTGATCTCCCTACGCCCAGGTGCTCTGCCATCCCATTTCACAGATGGGGAAGTGAAGCTTCATGGCAGTGCCAAGAACGTCCGCTGTCGTCCCTTTCTCTGGGCCAGTCCTGTGACTGATATGCCTTAAACACCACAACAACCCTGCCATTATATTTTCTTTCTAAAAGGACTGTAGGAGGCCGGGCGCGGTGGCTCACGCCTGTGATCCTAGCACTCTGGGAGGCCGAGGTGGGAGGACCACTCAAGGTCAGGAGTTCGAGACCAGCCTGAGCAAGAGCGAGACCCCGTCTCTACTAAAAATAGAAAGAAATTAGCTGGACAACCAAAAATATATAGAGAAAATTAGCCGGGCATGGTGGCGCATGCCTGTAGTCCCTGCTACTCGGGAGGCTGAGGCAGGAGGATCGCTTGAGCCCAGGAGCTTGAGGTTGCTGTGAGCGAGGCTGACGCCACGGCACTCTGGTCCAGGGAACAGAGTGAGACTCTGTCTCAAAAAAATAAATACATAAATAAAAGGATTGTAGGAGTTGGAATACACACAATCCATGATGCTGTCGTCCTGAAAGCGTGCATGTCCCGCATCTGTTTAATTCACTTACTCATATCTTTTATCATGTATTGGCTTGTTTGTACAGTGGGGGCCTCCATGAACCCATGGCCCAGCCCCGGAGCCCAGACACTGAAGGGTCACTCTGTCGGCCCTGGGAGTGTGCTTCTGTGACAATTGCTCCAAATGCTTTGCCCTCCTGTCCCCTGCCTGCCGGCTAAGCAACCGCTATCCTGAATTTCATGACAATGTTCCATTGGCTTTTTTTAAACCTCTGTTGCACTTTTTTCTCCCCCTCTTCAGTAGACGTCAGTTTTTACAGCAGTTTTGGGTTTGCAGAAAATTGAACAGGAAGTACAGAGAGTCCCTGCACACCCTCTCCTGGTGCATGCACGGTTTCCCTGTTACTAACGTCTTGCGTGACCTTGGTGTGCTACGCTGAGGCTGCAGTCTGTTACAAGTGATGCACCAGTAGTGATACATTGTTATTAACTAGAGTCTCTGGTTTACATTAGGGTTCGCTCTGTTGCATGGTTCTGTGGGTTTCGGCAAATGCATAATGACACGCGTCTGCCGTTACAGTATCCTACAGAATAGTTTTGTGGCCCTAGAAAATCCCTCTTGCTCTCCCTGTTCATCCCGCATCCTCTGTCCACCAGCCCCTGGCACCCACAGATTTTGCTGTCTGTATAGTTTTCCTTTTTCCAGAACGTTGTCACAGTTAGAATTGCATTTTATGTTCTGTTCTCTCTGATTTATGCTTTGATCGGGCCCGCTCGTATGCCTAAACAGCGTATTGTTTTAGTTGTTTTCAGCCATTGTGAGAAGCGTGACAGCCCTGTCATTATACCCATTTCCCAGATGGGACAGTGGAGATCGAGAGAAGGGCAGAGCTGGGATTCTAGCCCAGGCGGCCTGACTGCAAAGCTGCCCCCTTTTACCTGCGTGGCCGCTTCTTGTCTAACGACAGCTGCCGTCTCCAAAGTGTTTGTGGGTGGGGGGGCGCCCTGCTGCAGCCTGTATTATCTCCTCACCCCCAGGAGGGCGGGGTGGTTCCCATTTTGCAGAGGGGACAACCGAGGCCCAGGCTGAGCTCCCCCGTCTGCCCGTCGGTCTCTCCGCAGGTTCACGTACGGCCACGCGGGCACCATCTACAAAGACTTCGTGTACATCTCGGGCGGCCACGACTACCAGATCGGCCCCTACCGCAAGAACCTGCTAAGCTACGACCACCGGACGGACGTGTGGGAGGAGCGGCGGCCCATGACCACGGCCCGCGGCTGGCACAGCATGTGCAGCCTGGGCGACAGCATCTACTCCATCGGGGGCAGCGACGACAACATCGAGTCCATGGAGCGCTTTGACGTGCTGGGCGTGGAGGCCTACAGCCCGCAGTGCAACCAGTGGACCCGGGTGGCGCCGCTGCTGCACGCCAACAGCGAGTCGGGCGTGGCCGTGTGGGAGGGCCGCATCTACATCCTGGGCGGCTACAGCTGGGAGAACACCGCCTTCTCCAAGACGGTGCAGGTGTACGACCGCGAGGCCGACAAGTGGAGCAAGGGCGTCGACCTGCCCAAGGCCATCGCCGGCGTGTCTGCCTGCGTCTGCGCCCTGAAGCCGCGGCTGGAGGACAAGAAGAAGAAGGGCAAGGGCAAGCGGCACCAGGACCGGGGCCAGTGACCCGCCGCCGCCAGCGCCCGAGCGTGCAGACCCCGGCAGCCCCGGCCCCGCGTCCCGGCGACATCATGTACTGCTTCGAAGCTTTTTTTTTTTTTTTTTTTACTTTTATGATTCCTGGCATTTCTATGGTATCACAGTAACCGATTAAATATTACACGTCACTTTACATATCTCGCCTGAATAATTCAACCTGGGCCCAGGCAGCGAAGAACTTTTGTCCCTGCAGGTGTCTCCGTCCCCCCAGGCCCCCCCTCACCGTCCCCCGGCAGTCGCCAGCACACGGCACACGTGAAGATGTGTGTCTTGAAACTCGGAGCCTCGACGCCTGGTGCGAGCCGCCCCAGACCTGGCCGAGCTTTTAAAAAGACAGGTTCCCGGGCCCCGCCTCGGAAGCGTCGAACCCAGAAACGCCAGGAGCGGGCGAGGGAGGCCGCCTGGAAACCGTGTTTCAGCCAGTCCTTGGGGTTCGGAGCATCAGCCGCGTTTGGGAATGGCTGGCGAGGTCAAGCGTGTTTTATAAATGAGGGCACAGAGACCCCGCCCCCGAGAGGGTGAGTGAGTGACCGGGGGTCACGCCGCTCCCTACCCTGGCGGGTGAGACGCGGGGACTCCCTGCCCAGGACGCTGTTCTGAGGTGTCCGTGTCCGGCAAATGTTGTTTCTGAATGATCCCAGTTTTCCGGGTTGATGATCTTCCTGAATTCTAAAGGTTATAGGTAATCAAGAAAGAAAGAAAAAAAGGCATGAAGCTCTTTATAAACATTATTCTGTAATTTGTGCTTTTTTTTCCCCCCCTTTTCTTTTTTTTTTTTTCCTGAACACACTGTCTCTGATAGTACTGATGTACTGAGCTCCCAAATGTATGTTTCTTTCTCAGGAAAGAAAAAGTGAGCGCCATGGAATTTGCTGTTGTTTTCCATGAGCCTTTCTCTGAGATGCCGTTGAAAGCTCCTACTCCGATGAGCACCTGTTGATCCCTAAGAAGGTCGCTGGCTGTCTCCCCGACTCCAGCAGTGGGTCCTGGTCCCAGTTATCTGCTACTAAGTAGTTGGGTGCTGCCAGGCAAATTCTTTAACAAGTCTCTCTCTGGGCTCCCATCAGGGCAGAAATGCTTTGTAGATGAGCTGTGAATACGTGGTGGGCACCCCTGTTTGAGATGCACCGACTCCCGCACAAGTTCCTAGAACGGGTATCGATATTGCATGACCTCAGAGAGCTCCCGGGCGGCCGCCCACGCCGAGGTGCGATGCACAGTCCCTGGGAGGGTAGGACTGGGATCGGTTTAAATCTTGAGCCAAGGAAGGCATGAATGGTCTGGACCTCAGCAAAGATCCGGTTGCAGAGATGAGAAGACGGCAAGATGTCTCGTTAACATGGATACTAGAATGGGAAAATCTCGGTTAACGTTTACTTCCATTTGTTTTTTGTGTCTTCGCTACACTTCCTTTCCGTCTCTTTCAAGGCTGACTGTGATTTTTATGGGTCTGCGTTTGCAGTTATCCAGGAAAGGTGAGGAGCGGTCTGGGGGTTGAAAACTTCAACCCCTAAGTTACTACTCACTGTTGTAGTCAGGCACACAGTCTATGTGTTTAGCTAGTTACTTGCATGGGGAAGCCTCTAGAGGCTGGCAAAGTGTTGAGAGGTTCTGCAAAGCATACAAACAAACCAAAAAGCTGTAAACTCTCCTTGGAGCCCTACAACACTCCAGCAGCATATTAAAGGCTCTGAGAAGTCCTACATTCATTGTTAACCTTCCATCAACCTGGCATTTCCAAACTTCTTTGAGCCCGAAACTCTATTTTTTTTTTTTTGTCTCATTGTCTAGTCCCAGATCTCCACAAAGCATGTTTTGCAGAACTTCTGGAAACTTTGGGATTGCTCACCCCCGTCTTACTCCGGGAAAGGTTTTATTACTTTGAAGACCCTTCAGAAGGCTCAGTGTGGTGTGTTGTATGTGGGCTGTCCTCCCTAGCTCAGCCCAGGTCATGGCCACACAGGTGGCTTCTAGGGGCAGCCTGGGGAGAACAGAAAAAGTCTGATTTGGGGAGCAGGACGGCTTTGCCCTTGGAGAGAGGGGAGCCATTGATTCTTAGCCTGAGCCAGCTCTTGTTACGTTCTGCTCCTGGGACTTGTCCCTAGATACGTGTGAGGTGTGGCCTCTATTCTGATTTCCTCGTACCTTGTGCGTTACGTACGGCGTCCTGCACTTTATGTTTTGTGATCTTTCCTGACGCTATTAATTTGCAGTTTGTAATTTACATGGCTATGTAAATCTAATGTAAATCATGGCTATTCGAATCTCATATTAGTAAGGATGAGAACGCTCCTTTAAAGGGAAGATGGATGAGTAAGTTCTGCCCTGTGGACCAACTCCCAGTAGTTGGTGGTGGCTACGCAGAAAGGTTTTTGAGCTTGCCGGAGTCCACGGGTGGGCCCAAGAGGGCCACGGGGTGGCACCTGGGCCAGGTTTTCGTGACCCGTGTTTTTAACTTGAAAACTCACTCTGACGTGCAGGCCAAGTAAAAATGGAAGAAAGTGGCTTTTAACTCAGATGGACGGAGCTTGGGGCCGCACTCACACAGGTGGCTGTCTGCAATGGGAAAGGCTCGAGTTCGTGCGCACCGTCGTCGTCGGAGATGGAAGGAAACAGCTACTTTGCTGTTGAGTTGTTAAACTGTCAGAGCTCCAAGCTGTTCCCTTGAACTTCGAGAACACCTGGATTTTTTTTTTTTTTTTAATCCTTCAAAATACGTATAGCAGGCTTTTATTTAGGTTTGGATTTTTCTGATTTTTAAAGAATTAAGAGTTTTAACTTCATAGTAGTTGTAGGTTTGGGGTTAGGTCCTCGCCCAGGTTGGAACCCTGTTTGCTTAAGACGTAAGTAAGATGGCAGCAAGGAAGGAGAGTAGAAAGCCGAATAACCTTGTCACTTGTAGTGGGCCTTCTGCTGTTCAGAATATCCACGGATTTTCTTTTCAACTTACGTGTACTTAGCACTCAACTGCTACTTTTAACATTCTGCCATTTTTGGAAGACTACGGGGTAGGAGGACTTCTAGACCTTGATCTGAGCAGAGCCACGTGTGAATTCTGAATGTCCCTCCCCCCAACCCTTCATGACAAGGTGACCACATGGTGACTTAGTAGAGACCCAGAAGCTGACCCTAAAAGGTGTTCAGTTTTGGGGTGGAGACCCAAATGCCAAGGGGAAGTAGAGTCCTCTTCTGGGGTCCAGGGTCCTACTCTGTGAGCTCGGATGCATTAACTTGAGGTTCAAAGTACCTCGTCCCCTAAGCCAAGAGTGACCTTTCAGTGATTTGCAGCAACGGGGAAAGTGAAAGGACCCCTACGGCCCCCCCAACCCCTCGTAGAATTACTGGCCTTCACGCTTTCCCCTGGGCCTCCTACAGGCCCTGTGGCTCTCCGAGCTAGTGGGTAGACTCTCGGCCCACTGGTCCCAATCCTGGAGGGACAGCCGCAGCTGCGGTTTGGGCCTCCTGGCGTTCCCATGGATTTCCGAGTGCCCTCGAAAGGGAGGAAGAAGTGGGGGTGTCGTCCCGGCCTCCAGGATAAACCCCCGAGTGTCGGGCAGCTCCCACACCGGCGCTTGGAGCCTGACCTGTGCATCTGTCAAGCCCGGCAGTTTTTAGAGTTTTTTGAAATGTTTTGATACTTTTTGATACAATTTGCTAATAGCCATTTTGTAGAATGCCTGCCCCGGTTTCCACCTGACCCCCTTGCCTCCAGCCCCTTGATTTGTGCTGGACAACAAATGTCCTGTGGTCAGCGCCAGGACCTCACCTCACGTGGCTTCGTCTTGGATCTTGCCCTTCCCTGCGGCCGATCTGATAGAACGCTGGAATGGTGCAAGGTCACACACGGCCCGTGAGTATGACCATCTTAGGCCCCCCGTTGATTTGCCAAGGGGACACTAACAACCCTCTAAGAGGTTCTGCGTTTCTTCCAAAGCTCCTACCTCAGCGGTGTGCACAGAGGTGGAGACACTTGAGGGCTGGTCCACATCTCACCTTTCACATACGGGTCATTTCTCCATCAGATGCACGGCAGGGGGCCCGGGTCCTGGTCCACGCCCGTCCGTTCTTTCTTTTAAATAAACCTTAATGTGAAATCCATAAAAGCTGAGACAGCAAACCATTCTTGCACTTTATAGAATCATTGTCTATAGAGGTTGTTAATTTCTTCATCTTTCTTTCTTTCTTTGTTTTTTAACGTGAACAGAATTTGTGGCTTCTGAAGGTGTTTGGGGGTCTCGAGAAACTGTTCATTGGTTGCCTTAGTTAAAAGAGTTGAATGAATGTACACATTTCAGTGGCGGAGGGGTGGAGGGGAACAAACCCTTCCTTGGCTATTTTCTTTGAGAAAAGAAACTCCACCTTTTCAAAGCTGCTTGAAGCCGTCTTTACAGGTCGCTTGTAATGTAAGGAAGAGTAACGTCCTTTGGATCAGATGAGGGTGGCCCCCTTTCAAAATCAGTGAGATATTTGACCATTAAGCAATTCGTTTGGTACGTTCTGGCTACTAATGTTACTGAAATCTGTAATTGTGTTTCTTTTCATTTGTTGCTTTTGTATTTGTAATTTTATGACATTCAAAATTTTTCTGTCTTACCTCTTTTTAATTAATTTTCTGCATGTTGCTTCCCCCTCCCTTTGTTTTTAATTCCATACAGAGTATTCAATTCTTGAAACACATTAAAATACTTTGCCTGCAAGGGTATGGTTTATAATTATATTCTGAGTCTTGTGTGGTTATTGTAACAATCTCTGGTCCAATTTTCTCTGCCCATATGAAAAAGAACCCCTTGCATGTCGAGGCCAAATATAATTTGGAAATTAACCAGACTTCCTCTTAGGCAGGCTGGCACACTTTGATCGTGCTTTCCTCACACTTCTAATTACTATCTTTTGCCAGGAATTTCATTCAGACCCTTGATGGCTGCACTGAGTCCCCTTGACCTGAAATGAAACTCTTTGCTTAAATTTGTGTCAGTTGGGGTAATTCGATTAGAAAAGAAACCAAGGAAAACATAGCTTATGATAAGCAATTTTGTTATCTTTTATCAGAAAAATGCTAATGGCATTTCTATGAGACTTGAAGAGAGGAGGGCTGCTCCCCTGCCTGGCTGGGGGTTTGCAAGGCCACCAGCCAACAAGCCTGGTCACAGTTGTGCACCTGTACCTTTGATTCCTCTTTGGGAGGATGGAGGGGGGTACCAGTGCACCCGTCACACCTAGAAACTTGATTAGAATTTGTCTCTGCGCTAGTGAGCCCCCCAGACGGGACCCTGGCTGCCAGTGCCCAATTCCTCACCCCGATCATTGCAGCTTCAGAAGACTCTTGGGTTAGAAATGACGCTCTCCTATTTTCCAGGTGAAGAATGCAAAGCTCAGGTTAATTACCATGCGATTACCTTGCCTGCCCAGCTAGTCCCTCGCCTGGTTTGAGTTCTCCCCAACGCAGAACCTTAGACAAGGACTCAGATGCAAATAGTTTTGGGGGGAGGTGGTCCCCAGGAAGCCAGAATGGGACAGGAGCGAGGAAATGCTGGTAAGAAGGTGCTTTATCTACTGCTGAGTAACAAATCACCCTCAAGCAGTGGCTTAAAACAATAATAATCATTTATTATGCTGATGAATCTGAGGGTTGACCGGGCTCAGCTAAGCAGCTCTCACCTGAGTCTCCCATGGTCTGTCACAGACAGGTGGGGGCTGCTGTCGGCCTGAATGGGAGACCCCAAGACAGCCGGGCCTTGTCCTGCATCTCCCGTCCCCTCCCCTTTCTTCTCCCTCTCTCTTCCCGTCCTCCTCCCCCCTCCCACCCCTTTGGTCTCTCTTGCTCTGGCCTTACCCAGACTTCCTACATGGCAACCAGAGGCTCCCCAAACAAATGTCCTCAGTGTCATTAGCAGAGGCCACGTGACTTTTTCCAGCCCAGCCCGGGAAGTCAGGGCCTGTTACTTTGCTGCCCCTTGAGGCTATCACAAACACCCACCCGCCACCCCGGGTTCACAGGAGGGGATGCGTGGGTGCCTCTGGCTGGAAGGAGAGTGAGCGAATTGGCAGCCCTGTCTCAAAACCACGCTGCCTTCCTGAGGCCCTGGGACCTGCTACTGCTGGGTGTGGCCTGGCCCCGTGTCACCCGCTGCAGTTCCTCGGTGAGGGCTGCTCCTAGAGGCCTCAGGGCCCCTCCACGCGTGCTGGCCGCAGGGGGGCTGAGCGGCCGTGGGGCGAAAAGAGGTGCATTGCGTGACAGAGGGGACGCTGTCAGCGTGCAGCCAGCCGGAGCCTACACTGGATGTCCCCTGCCACTCCGGCTGGAATCCAGGCCCGTGCTGGGACTCCAGGGACAGCTGCTTCGGTGGCAGAGCCAGGTGTTAGCCCAGGTCTGCCGACTCAGACCACACTTTTCCAACAACTCTAACACAACCACCGTTTAAAGTCTGTAGGTGGGTTTCAGTACTGTGTCCCCAGAGGCTCTGCTGGGACAATAATGTGTGTGTGAGTGGAGAGGCCAAACGGGACAGAAGTGGACCAACAAATACGTAAGGTCAGGTAGGGACACGGGATCCGAATGCACCGAAACCCATTGAGTTGTACGCTTCCAGTGCGCAAGTGTTAGGACACGCGAATTCTATCTCAATGAGGCTTTTTTTTTTTTTAAGCTCCGCGTGGGGAGTGCGTGTGAGGGCTAGAGGAGCAAAGACACTGAGTGGAGGGAAGTGGTGGGAAATGGGAGACAGGCTCGAGTGGTCAGAACACAGTACCCCAAAATGAAGGCCCCAGAAGTAAAAGTTCTTCTCTGACCTTCCCTCCTCCTGCTGCCTCTCAGCCCCAGGCTGGCCATAGAAACTAGAATCCCCCCCTCCCCAAGGCCAGTCAAAAGCCAGCACACCTTTTCCCTAAAGGCAGCCATAAAACCTAAAATTATTATATTCTATGTAAAAACCGGCCTAAAGTAATTATCTGACCTGCCTGTTTTTTGGTTTTTGTTTTTTGTTTTTTTGAGACAGAGTCTCACTCTGTTGCCCGGGCTAGAGTGCTGTGGCGTCAGCCCAGCTCCGGAGAGGTCCTGCCACACCCAGAGGAAGGACAGGCCTTGCCGGGCCCCCCGACTCGGCCTGCTAGCATTCGATCACCCCTCCTCGAATCCTATTTTACACGCTGTCCATAATTTGTTGAACCTAAGCATAAAAATGGAAAATTTTCCCTTTACTTTTGAGTGTTCATTCTGAAGCCTCCCATGCATGCACGTTAAATAAATTTGCATCTTTTCCCTCCTATTATTAATCTGCCTGTCGGTGGTTTCTCTGTGAAGATTAGGTGGGCAAGAGCCTTGCTCTCCACAGACGCACCACGGAGGAAGGACGCCATCGGACTCCTGTTTTCTGTTTTTGGGTTTTTTTTCAGACACAGTGTCTGATTCTGTCACCCAGGCTGGAGTACTGTGGCTCAATTAATAGCTCACTGCAGTCTCAAACTCCTGGCCTCAAGCAATCCTCCCACCTCAGCCTCGCCAGCAGCTGGAGATACAGGTGCACGCCACCACGCCTGCCTAATTTTTTAAAATTTTTTTGTAGAGATGGGGTCTCACTATGTTGCCCAGGCCTGATCTCAAACTCCTGGCCTCAAGTGATCCTCCTGCCCCGGCCAACCAGAGTGTTGGGATTATAAACATGAGCCACATGCCCAGCCTGACTCTCATTTTCAAAGGAAAAACTTGGCTGCTGTGTGTGTGTGTGTGTGTGTGTGTGTGTACAGTTTTATGAATTTCAACAAATAACCAATCAATTGTTCACTGTAAAACCTCAAGCCCAGGAATGAATGCACAGATAAACAAAACGTGGTCTGTCCATGGAAAGGAATATTATCCAGCCGTAAAAAGGAATGAAATTCTGATTCACTCTGCACACACGGATGAAGCTTGAAAACATTATGCTCAGGGAAAGCAGCCAGACACAGAGGGCCACATCGTGTATGATGCCATTTCTATGACATGTCCAGAATTTGCCAGAACAGGCAACTTTATAGAGACAGAAAGTAGATTAGTGGTTGCCGAGGGCTGGGGTTAGGGATGAGAGAGGATAAGGGAGCCATGGCTGAAGGGCACCGTGTTTGACCTCGTGATGAAGACGATGCTCTAAGATTGCGAGACTGTCGCACACATCTGTGACTATACGGAAAATCATTGTGCGCTTTGAATGGGTGAATTGTGTACTAAATGAATTATAACTTGATAAAGTTGTTCAAAATGTTAACGCAACATTTCCTTCTTTCTCTGAGTTGTTTTTTTTTTTTCCTTTTTTCTTTTGTGGTTTTAGTTTTTTGTTTTTGAGCGCAGGCCCCAGGGCATCCTCCAGGGGGCGCACTAGAGCAGCATGGCTGGGAACTCAGAGATGCAAACTCCCAGGACACCCAGACCCCCTGAATCGCCCACTCCCTGGGCGGGGTAGGGCCCAGAGGTGTGTTTTAAAAGCCCTCCCAGTGATTCTGCTGCACGCTGGAGTCTGAGGACCACTGCTCTCTAGAGCAATCTGCCTCCTTTCCCTACCCACTGGCCTTCCCGGTCTGAGTCCCCGCCAGCGGCCCCAGTTGTGCCCAGATTGCTCTGGTGGAAACCTGACCCATGGGATTCTCTCAGGTCAGGTAGCTGAAGGAAAGGAAGGCCCTGGAGCCGGCCTCTGCAGGGCACACATTGCTGCACCCCAGGGGAAGCACGCCTCTTCTGCACCCTTCCTGTTGACGGCAGCAGGGGGCCCTGCGCACGCCAGCTCTGCGCTCAACGCAGGCTCGGAGCGTGGTCCCCGGCTCTGCTCTGCCCGGCGGGATCATCTTACCAAGCACGCTGCAGTGGTGATTCATGCCCCAGGGGCCGTGGCCCACTCTCGCTCTCTCAGGCATCCAAAGGTGCTAAAAATATACATAACTCCATATGCAGATCTGTGTTTCTCAGTGCACCAGTCCCCGGGATGTGTTTTGTTCCAGGTTAAAATTCAGGAGACTCGGATCCCAGTCCAGTGCCCAGCACGATCTTGTGTTTGGAATGAGGACCAGATCACACCTCTGGGGACAGAACACGGCGGGGGGGTGGGGTGGGGGGTGGGGGGGGAGGTTGTCAGAGAACGTGGGTTTTAGCGTTGGCTCCGCCACAGGCCCCTGGGCAAGGCACGCCACCTCTTCGCATTTCAGTTCCTCAGATCACGGGATGAGGTGTCTGCAGATCAGTGTCCCTTGGGGCGTGGTCAGTGCGGCCCTCGTCATGGTCAGAATACGTTTCGGGGACTCTGGGCAATGTTCCCCTCTTGGAGACTCACACTGGGGTGCACATCGATATCTTACAGCCTCCAAAAGTCCCACAGGACACCTGTCTAACTTTGCTTAAACCAGGATTTCTCAGGCTGGACTATCTTGGGTGTTTTATTTGCATCATTGAACTAAAGGAAAGTCTCACCATTATGTCAAAAATGTCAGGAAAAACGACTTGGGGGTTACCCACCGAAAAACCAAGAGTGTTTTTCTTTGGAGAGAAATGATTTTTTTTGTCTTCTTTCTACTTTGCTTCACCCTCTTTGCCACATGGAGCTTGTCCTGCTTTTATATTTGGACAGAGTTAAAACAAACTGGATTTTTACACCAAGATGGAGCCTCCGTCCACTGCCTCTGGCCCGTCATCCAATTTGCTCGAGGTCACGGTACTGATGGAGGTAGCCGGTGACAGGTGGTGGTGCGCCCCTCCCCGCCTCCCGGGAGGCTGCCATCCCCAGAATCTGCCCGCGGAGGTTAAATTCAAAATTATTGTATCACTAATGCATCAATCGTGCTAACAGCAGCAACATTATCTTATGTGCAAATCAGCTTTATTTGATCGTAGAGCAAGCGCAGCATGGTAATTACCTATGAAATGGTAATTAGGCTTTTATTATTATTATTTTAAGCTTTCATTAAAACAAAGCATCTTGAATTGGAAAGAAACAATCCATGCCACAAGCCAGTTAGTCAGAAAATGTTTGTCTGTTTGGAGGTCCCACAATGGTCAACACAACAGCCGCCCCCGATTGAACACTTGCCGTGTACCAGCCATCCTGCAAAGCACTTTGCGCTTGGAGCCTCGTGCGTGCGTGTTCCTCACCGCCACGCCGGGAGGTTCGTCTCGTTATCACAAGATTACAGACGAAGAAGCAGAGCCTCAGAGAAATGAAATAGCTTGTGGAGGGGGCAGAGCTAGAATTTAAGCCTAGGAGTATTTAATGCAGAAGCCAGGGGATTCCTACCCGTCCAGCTGCGTTGCCAGTGGAGGTGTGTACGGACCTCCCTGCTGTGTTCTTACAAAAGTGCACTTATGGGAAGGAAAGAGGACAAGTTTCGCTCTCTGTTTGCACAGAAGAGCGGTCCTTCCCTTGCCTGGAGCCTGCTTACACGTGTCTCTCCCCTGTCAGACGGAGAGCGATCAGAGACAAGGCTCTCCATGGAGTTAGGCACTTCCTCCTGGACTTCCCCCACCTACCCACCCATCCAACAAAGCAGGAATGCACCATTGGGATGACATTTCCTATCTCTCACTGTTCACATCCGTTGGCAGAGTCCATGACCTGAATATCTTTCAATTCCTTCACCTGCTGTCCATATTCGCTGCAATAGCCTATTCACGCCGCTTAATTGGGAAGTCTATGCTTTTCCTCTAGCTTCAGGTATGGCTGTATCCAGGAGTCACCAAGTGTCTCCAGCCTGGGATTCAGGTGCAGACTCTCAACCAGCCATAAGCCTTCATCCCTTTGTGCTCCTCCCACCTCACCACCTTCCCACCCCTACCCTCTAATTGTTCACAGACCAATGTCACAGAGGTCTTTCTGAAATGAAAATCTGATCACCATTCTTGTGCCAAAAGCTGTTGTTGGCAGGATAATAGCTTAATTTTCTGCCTTGGCACAATCTGCCATCTGCCTAACTCCTCAGTGCCACCTCCTGCTCTTTTCCCCATGTGCCATATCAAGAAAAATTATCGGGCCGGGCGCGGTGGCTCACTCCTGTAATCCTAGCACTCTGGGAGGCAGAGGCGGGTGGATCGCTCAAGGTCAGGAGTTCGAACCCAGCCTGAGGAAGAGCGAGACCCCATCTCTACTAAAAATAGAAAGAAATTAATTGGCCAACTAAAAATATATAGAAAACATTAGCCGGGCATGGTGGCGCATGCCTGTAGTCCCAGCTACTCAGGAGGCTGAGGCAGAAGGATCGCTTGAGCCCAGGAGTTTGAGGTTGCTGTGAGCTAGGCTGATACCATGGCACTCTAGCCCGGGCAACAGAGTGAGACTCTGTATTAAAAAAAAAAAATTCAAATAATACAGAAATATATAAAACAGTCAAAATAAAATCTCCTCACTCTATTTCATTCACTGTTAGCAGTTTGGTATATATATCTCTATCTCTATTTATCTATCATCTATCTATCTCTATTTCTCCACCACTCACTATCCAGTCTCACTGAAGAAAAAGAAAACAGGACTTTCTCTCCTATATTACTGAGGGAGCTCAGGAAATTTTACCCCAAAATATGACTCCTTGGTATAAACAATATTTTGAATTAAAGGCCATTCAAGATTAAAAAGCATTGGAGAGGGATTCCCTCTGTCTGTATAAAC
>CAUYPO010094524.1:0-22327 GCA_963574435.1 Cheirogaleus major
GCCTGGTTTACAAAATGAGACCCTATCTCTAAAATAAATAAATAAGTAACAACAGTTGATAAAAGTGTGCCAGTGTAGCCTGATTTAAAAATAGGCTAGATAAATAAATGTCAGTTTGGCAAAAGCATGGACACTAGGACATCAACACAAAACTACTGAAACCATAAAGGTTTAGAGGAAACTTAGAAAGAAATAACAAAATTGGCATTATTTGAAGACAGCATGATTATATTTACAAACAAGTTTTCTTGAAAGGAGAAAAGATTAAGCTATTAGCCAGTGTCTCTCTACAGAACCAAATTCATAATCAGACATTTAATTTTAACAAAACGAATAACAAATATCCAAAAACTGAGTAAATATTCAACAGAAGAGTTTGTAAAACATTATTCAATTTCTATATTCTCTATAACTATAAGGATCATCCAACGTAGATAAGCATAGGTAAACTAGCTTACCTAAAATAATTTTAGACCCTCACAAAACATTTCTCCATGTTCCAACGATAGAAAATAAATCAGAAAGTTTTAAAATACATTAAATACAAATAGATACTAACATAAGTAAACTTTTTTATAGATTTTTTTAAATTCTTAGTGTAATTACCATTTATCAGAATGAGTTCATACAATTTAGCATGTGAAGAAAAAAAACTTTTTTTTTTTGAGACAGAGTCTCGCTCTGTTGCCTGGGCTAGAGTCCCGTGGCATCAGCTTAGCTCACAGCAACCTCAAATTCCTGGACTCAAGCAATCCTTCTGGCTCAGCCTCCTGAGTAGCTGGGACTACAGGCATGCGCCACCATGCCTGGCTAATTTTTTATATATTAAAATGGTAATATATTTAATATATTTATATATATATAAATATATATATTTAATATATTTAAAATGGTAATATTGCCATTGGTATGAAGTGTGGAGAATAATCTATATTACAGTGAAGCCTTTGAACTTGCTGTGTGATTTATGACCAGGTGTCATTGTATTTAAGTGTCTTCATGTCTGAGAGAGGGACTCAGGTCATAAGAGGAGAGGTAACTGCTAAGGTGACCACCCATCTTGGTTGCCAGGGACCTCACAGAACGTCAGTCCTGGGCAGACTGAGGCCATTGGCCACACTAGTGATTACCCAGTATTGATTACGTGTTATGGAGTGAGTAGAGATTGGTGCCAGCTAATTTCTTTCTATTTTTAGTAATGAAGGGGTCTCACTCTTGCTCAGGCTGGTTTTGAACTCCTGACCTTGAGCAATCCGCCTGCCTGGGCCTCCCAGAGTGCTAGGATTACAGGCGTGAGCCACCGCGCCCGGCCTGCATTCGTTTATTTATCAAATGTGTCATGTCTGGTGTGGTTCTGGCACTCTGGGAGGTAAAGGATGCTGTTCTCTGCCCTCGGAGAGCTCACGGTGTGCCCAGAGAGATGTGATCCAGAGTAGTGTGTGGTAGGAGTGCCCAGAGAATCCCAGCATTCAGAAGTTGTAACGTGATTGGTTCCCTGATTCTTGTTTTCTTGCAAGTTTAGAGCGACCTCACTTCATGGTGCCTGAAGGTTACCCAGGGCAGCACCGTCACTGCCCTCCAGCCTCGTGTCCAGGTGAAGTTCATCTGCCCTTGTCCTGAAACTGGATGCTAACTGTGCAACATGTCAGCACCAGTCAGTGTGTCGCCGCCCAAAGGGGCAGGCTGTGCTTCCATGTTGCCCACAGAGGTGGTGGAGTGGCTGGTCCCCCTCAGGGAGGATCCTTAGTGAAGTTTCCAGGCTTAAGAATGACGTTATGAAGCCCACGAGGAAAGGTATTTGCATAGAGAAGATCCAGCCCACGTGAGCTTTGTCTAACTCCCTTAACTTATCTAAGGCTGCCTGCCATATGTCAAGATGAAGAAAACCTGTATTTATTGACAGTGACTTTCACATGCATTCCTAACATAGTCTGTGAACTTGGCAGTATTCTCCTCTTTGCAAAGATGGAAAGCAAAGCTCAGAGATCGTAAGTAGCAAGTAACTTGCCCAAGGTCACCTAGTTAGTGGAGGAGCTGGGGTTTGAATCCTGGTTTGGCTTACTCCAAAGTCCATTTCATGCCCTGGTGCAGAAGCAGGTCTATTTTCAGAGAGAGTTTTAAAGCTGAACGTAACTCCAGCACTTACATGGTCCAGTGGTTTCCAAACGCAGACTGGCTGGCCCTGCCACTTGGGGAGTTTGTTAAACGCCCAAGGAGTGAGAAGATAGATTTGCTGTTGAAAACAAAATGCTGTCGCTACTCCCATCTTCGGAGGGAAGCAGCATGATTCATGTCATATCCACGTGGGAGAATGGTAGTGGAGCTAAGTGAGATAACAAGCTGGTGAAATGGGAGTCTAGCTAAATCCTTTGATTACGTTAAAGAGAAGGCATTTTGGACCTTCTGTCATTCTCCATGCTCTTCAAAGACCTTTTGTTTGTCATGGTCCCTAACACATTTTGAGATATGCGAAGGTTGGCCTCTAAGTAGTTGGTGTATGTTGTGGGGAGCAAACTGCTTTGCCAGAGAAATCAATCAACAAAACTTCGGGAGAATTAGGCATGGACTACTTGGAAGCGGAATAAAGAGATGGCAGAATTTGGGGCCTGAGGAGAAGGGGAATTCTCAGTGGATGGATGGTCGGGGTGTCCTTCCTTCAAGATTGGAAAGTGTAGAATTCCCGGACATTCTCTTACATAATGTCCTCTCTTTTCACCAGAGCTAGAGACATTTTTTGTCTTCAAAGAGGGAGCCAAACCTGGTTCCAGTTTGGGCCGGCTTTGGGAGGAGAGAAGAGAACAGACGGAATAAGACAGAGAACGCAGTAGGAGCTAGAGATTGGAGCAAGACATGTCCAGGAGTGACCTAAGCATCCTCGGAGAATCTCCAGAAGCACTGGCCAAAATATTGGCCATAGGATTGGGAGTGGTGGTACATTTCCCATTATTTGAATTTCTAGGTACCCGGACATCTTACAAAGTGGTAGACCTTGGGGACATGCAGGTAGCAGATGCCTTGACAAATAATTGGTTACAGACAGACTCCAGAGCCCCACTCCCCAGATGTTTTGACTCAGCTGGTCTGGAGTCATGCCCAGTCATGCCCAGGACTTAACCAGCTTCCCACATAATTCTCACGTGCAACCAGGCGTGGGAATTACTGGCTTCATCTCATTTTTTATATCTGAGGAAACCGAGGCAGGGGGTGGGGAAGGGACTGTTTAATGCTTTGCCTAAGACATCACAGATCTCTTCTGTAGCAGAGATGGGGGTGGAGTCAAATTCTCTTGACCCACTAGGGTATACCTCCCACATGTGCTTCCTATAAAAAAGAAAACGCAGCACAATGCACTTTGTGGGGACAAATGGGTCTTGGAGGACCCCTCTACTTTTCCTGTGACATTGGTCTGAGGATGGGTGCAGAGGAGAGTGTTTGGGCATGTTTCGAGGACCTATGCACCTGCATTCCCCTGGGTAGCCACTGGCATCGGGGCAGCTTTGCAAGAGGTTTTATTGTAACTGCTGATCCAACCAGTGGAGGTCAATGGGGAGCGCTTTTCTAGAAAAGAAGGCTTTCTGGATCCACATGGCCCTTTATGTTCTCAAACAAAGAAAATTCATACTGGATAAGCACTTCTGACATTAAAATTTACATGGTGTAAGCAGTTGCCAGCTACAACCAATCGTCCATTCAGCCCGAGCCTTCTTTCCAGTCTATTGTCTTGGCTCGACAGGCAAAATGACCTTTCAGCACTTCCAGCTGCAGTCACAGGTTGCAACTGTCTCTGTGTGCACTGGCCTGGAAAAGCTACCAGATGCTAGGACAAGTTTTCTGTCTGGTCACCAGTAACCTTTTCCCTCCAGTCCTCCATGCTGCTGGCAGGGACTCTTCCTGGTCAGCCCTTCAGGTCACCCGTCTTCATAAAAGCTCCTGTCGGCTCCTGCTGTCTGTAGCAGAAACCCACACCCTTCCCTTCCACCCTTGCCAGCCTGGGTTCCCGGCCCTCCCTTCGGACAGTCAGCCGCCTCACGCGCAGCCTGGGTTTGAGACTCGGTGCCTTTGTACCTGTGAGTTCCACTGCCTACAAGAACAGGCATTTCCCAAAGCAAAAAGGGCAGGCCTTGTAGGCAGAGAAGGTATACCAGACAAGATGCTGTTTTCCCTGTGAAGTCTACTCCACTCGCGTCTGGCTTCTGCTCACAGAGCCCCAATAATACCTTGTGTTGTGATTGACTTGGTTTCATTCGTCTCTCCCCAACCAGATGGCCAACTAGCTGCCTGACAACTATAAGCTGTGTTTCTTTATATCTTCTTATGTAGCAAGGCTCTGACTCAAAGGGGTATCGGATCAATGTCAGTTGAACAAATGAGGAATGAATGAGTTCCATGCACCACGGCGAGATGACTTCTCTGGGATAATGGAGAGGGGCCACCTAGGACAGATGGATTGAGTTTGGGGTTCTGGCCCCTGCGTTTAGAGACCAGCACTAGAAACGGCCCTAGTAATGAGCCATGGCTCAGTGTTTCCTAGGCACTTAGATCCAGGCTTTCCCTTGAAGATGGTGCTGGACCAAGTTCATTTGGCCCCTAGGATTCGGGTGGGGTAAGACCAGCTTGCTGGAACTCAGCTCCTGGGAGTTCTCCATCCACTAGACTTCACATTGCTTGGGCCTTCCACTTTTACAACTTCTGGTAGTAGCTAGTGCTTCTGTTAAAGACAACGTAGTGTTGTATTGTCTGCGTAACCAAGAATGTATTCTCCCATCTGCCTACCGATGGATTTGCATTAGTTAGCCGGGACTGCCGTAAACAAGCACCGCAGACTGTGTGGTTTACACACATTTATTATCTCACAGTTCTGGAGGCCACAAGTCTGGGATCAAAGTGTCGGCAGGGTTGGTTTCCTCTGAGGCCTCTCCCCTTGGCTTGTAGAAGTCCGTGTTCTCCCTGTGTCCTCGCATGGTCGTCCCTCTGTGTGTGTCTGTGTCCTCATCTCCTCTTCTTATAAGAACACCAGTCATATTGGATTAAGTCCTGCCCGACTGACCTCATTTTCACTTAACTATCTTTTCCAAGACCTTCTCTCCAAATGCACTCACATTCTGAGGTACTGGGGGTTAGGACTGTACTGTGTGAATTTGGGGCAGACACTGTTCAGTCCTCGAAGAACTTCAGGTTCTCCTGGTTTCTGTGGTAATAAACCGTGCTGCAGCGAACACCTGTTTGTACTTCTCTGGTGCACACATGGGGTGACAGGGGAGACATGAAGAAGTGGATCCTGGTGTGAAGAAATGTACTTTCAGCCTGCCCGGGTGGGCTCGTTCTCCGATGGGTGTATGAACTTTCCCCTCCGCCACAGGGCACAGCGGTTCTCTCCACCCGAGTTCTCATCAGTACTTGGTATTACCAGACTTTTAGTTTTTTGCCAACTGATTAGTGTGAAAAATGTTCATAGAAAAGTTGTTTTTAATGACTGTGTAGTATTCTATGAACAAAGGTATTAATAGTTTTGAAAAAAAAAAATTCCTGTAATTGTTGGGCATTACATTGTTCCTATTTTATTTTTAAAAAGTAGGAAATTTTGAAAGTACAGAAAGAGAATAAGGCATCTGTAATCCCAGCACCTGTTGACATTTTATTGTATTTCTCGTTTTTGTGTTGTAGGTTTGGTGGGTTTTTTTGTATTTCTAGTTCTTTTGTGTGGGTATTTATTTTTACAAGAGTCTAATGCTTCCTGTAGCGTTTGGAATTTTAATTTTTCATTGAAATTTACAGTGTGAGAATGTGTCCGTGTCATGAAATCTTCCATTCCTTTCCCTTCTGCTCCAATGAGCAACACAAGGAATGAAAACCAGTGAAGTCAGTTTTAATGGGGGTTGACTTGAACAGGGTCTAGTAACTTATTTAATTTTTACAACGTTAATCAATTGCAAACCTTAGCTCTTTAAACTATTATCGGTGAGAAATGACTTGGCTGTATCTTATAGTCCATCGCAATGTGGAGATTGAGGCTTCTGTCTCTGTCTGGTAAGTGACTGTTAGCCGCTCAATAAGTAGGATGCATTTGTTCAGGAAATATGGACCTTTAAAGGCAACACACCTCTTTTGGTCTATGAAGTTGAATGTTCTTCTCCAAACCTACCAAGCAGCTTCTTTTAATAGCAGACTGAGGTTTTTTCCTTCTCTAGCTCAGCAAACTTGAATTGCCGATAATGAAGATATTAATCAACAGTTTCAATGTTTGGAAAAATCTCTGTAGAGAAGACTAATAAAATACATCAAACTCCAAATCTTTCTGGGACTTTAAAAAATCAATCTAGAAGCATGTATGGCATCAGTAGGTCTCATATGAATGAAGTATTTAAATCCAGATACATTTGAAGTTTATTTTGTCAGTGCTAAATGTAGCTGAAGTTGAAATATGGAGCTTGGTTAACATCATTTTGGTGTTTTAAAACTTTTAAGAACTTGAAATAAAGATTTGCAAACTGGATTCTAATGATACTTAAAAAAATACCAATAAGCATAGGGCAGCCCTGAGCTGAATAATTAAATGCATGCATAGCTTACATGAAGTCACTACAGTAATCTGAACTTCAGTCCTGGTAAGGGAAAGTGTGAGGCAAATATTTCTAGAAGAAAGCATAATTTAAAACCCCAATGTGCTGCCTTTGGATGTTGCTGAATCACTGATTTTTGTGACAATGAAGCAGTGAAAGTGGTCGAATTACCAGCAAGTGCTGAGAGGAGCCTTTCCAGGCTGAGCAGGGAAAGGGAGGAGTGAAAGTGCCAGTCCTGCCTTTGTTTTTGCTGGGACACAGGGCAACAGGTGAGCCAGTGACTTCTTGGTTAGGGCTTCCCAGCTGTTTTAGTGTATTCAGTCTCAGGCCTTATTTAAAGTCTACAGTTTGCAGCATCTCTTGAGGTAGATTTAAGTGAAAACAAGAAAACAGTCCTAAGACACATGAGAAATAAATGAACCTGTCTCAATTAATGAGCGACAAGTTATCTCCCTCTGTCCAAATGATCTAAAATTCTTGACTTGAATGTAATTTTTCTGAAATGGTGTGAAGTAGTGACATCTTGTGGCCATGTGAGGTAATTTCAGGTGACTTCCATATTGAAGTACAAAGCTAAGCATTCATTTGTTCGTTCATTCATTCGTGTACACTCTGAATACTTAGCAATTGCCACTCTAATCTCTGGTGTTTCTTTTGAGTAGTAAGTGATAGTCTGTTGGAATAAAGATCAGATTTTAATGACTGCTTTCCTAAAGGGTCAAATACTGAATTGATGTCTGCCCTCTTCCTACTTTAGAAAACAGCAAAACAGGAAGGTGTGTGGACTCAATGGAATAGAGATGTTGGAGGCAAAATAGCTTCATTTAAGGCATATTTCTGCTTCTCACTTGCTGTGTGGCCCTGAAGAAAGTGAGCAACCTCTCTGAATACTTTTTATCTTAGGTGGAATAATCGCAATAATTATCCATCAGATTGGTGGGGGTTAAATGAATTGAACCATGATGTGAGTTATGAAGCTGACAGAATTCTGAAATGATGATACAGGGAAAGTCATCAAGTCCTGTGATACGGGGCCCATATGTTTTTTGGATATCAATTTTCTCATCTGCAAAAGGTAGGTTAAGCTGACCAGCCAGCAATGTTGCTTCTGTTTCTAACATTCTATAATTTGATGATTTCCTTCACACTCGTATGAGTTTATTTCTAGTAGTGAGCCTCTCAGCCTGTGGCTGTGCTAGTGTGAGCCAACTTATTTTTTTGCTTATAACTTTGTGGTAAGAATTTTGTTTCCTGGGTAATAAGTTCTGAGTGACTTAAAGGAAAATGCAGGCACTTTATACATTATCTTCCATCACTGACATTTCAGTTTTATAGTTAGAGCAGTTAGGCAAGTTTCTGAATTTAGCAAGAAACATAAGCATTTTGGCAAGTATTTAAGTCTCCACTGTGTCTAGCAGGCACAATAAATAAATGCCTTGTTCTCACACAGAAGTACAGTATGGGCATCGGTTCTCTTGTGGCCCAAGATTCCTGGGCTAAGCAATGCAGTGAATGAACCTTTCTTTCTAGGTCTCCCTTCCCAGCTCATTTGTTTCCCAACAAACCTGGGGACTTGGATAAAACTCACAGATTGAGTTTATGCCTCACCATCATAGGGGAAAATATTAGAAAGCATCATATCTTTTAGGCAAGTCTGTTCTTTCCTTCCTCCTTTGTTTTTTTTTTCTTTCTTTCTTTCTCTCTTTTTTTTTTTTTTAGAGGCAGAGTCTCACTCTGTTGCCTGGGCTAGAGTGCCGTGGCATCAGCCTAGCTCACAGCAACCTCAACCTCCTGGGCTCAAGCATTCCTCCTGCCTCAGCCTCCCGAGTAGCCGAGACTACAGGCATGTGCCACCATGCCCGGCTAATTTTTTTCTATATATTTTTAGTTGGCCAATTAATTTCTTTCTATTTATAGTAAAGACGGGGTCTTGCTCTTGCTCAGGCTGGTTTTGAACTCCTGACCTCGAGCGATCCTCCCGCCTCAGCCTCCCAGAGTGCTAGGATTACAGGCGTGAGCCACCGCGCCCGGCCCTTTTTTTCTTTCTTGTGATTACTTTTCTATATATTGCAAGACAAGTCTCAGACCCTCATGAAAAGAGCTGCTATTCAATTTCATTGCATATTTTATTTGTAATTCACAGTTTGTAAAGCCCTTCCTCATACACTCCCCCCTTTGTTTTCCCAGACCAACAATCTGAGGTTAGTAGGACCAGGTGTTATGTTCCCTTTTTAAATTAGGAGCCTGAGGCCTGAAGACGTTGAGTAACTTCCCTGTGGACACACATCCAGGAAGTGATGGCTGAATCAGGATTGGAACTTGGTGCTTTCCTCTTGGGCTTGTGTCTGGTGGTGTCAAAGTGTGTAAGCTCATTTCAAGAATTATACTGAAAATTCTTCTTGTACTGTTAGCTTGAATAAATTGTATTTAGAATTTGCTTTTTAAGCTTTGTTAATCTCTGTATAAGGGATAATCCCTTTAGAGAGACGGAAAGGCCAACACACAGTTGTGGGTTGCATTTCCCCGTACTCAGACCCTGAGACGATGATACAATTTTAAGTAAAAGTAGTTTGCTTGGGATGTGATACCAGGAGGGATTTGGAATGGAGAAGTGAGACAGGGAGGGGAAGGAAACTGATATGGGGTGCATTAATTAGTAGATGACCACTGTGGGAAACTGGGGCTCAGTCTTCTGGCTACCTTGGGAGACAGCGCAGAGCACATGAGCTGCCCCACCCAGGAGAAGAGGAGGCTGGGGATTCGTGGACCAATGCTCATCTGTCGTCGGGACAATTCCCAGCACCATGGCATGTCCTGCAAGCAGGTCACTCATTCTCAGCAGCTGGAGAGGGTCCCCGGGCAGAGTTGCAGGGGATTGCCGTAAGAAGCTGCTGTGTGTACAGGAAAGATGGTTGCTGAGAGGGGGTGGGCAAGGCACTCTGGCCATGTCCCCTGCACCAGTACACCTGCTCTTCCTGTATCTTATGGGATTACTGACTGTGAGTCACATGTCTGGCACCAGGTGACATGCTGAGGGAGATGCAAAATAAAAGTGAACATATAGGCCTTTTCTCCTCACAGTAGGCTAATTGAAAATACATACACACTTGAAAAAGCAGCACTCTAAGATAGTTATCAAGTGTCAGAATGAGTAAAGTGGACATCAAGTACTGTAAGAGCTCAGAGAAGGAAGTGATCAGCCACAAAAGCCTTATTAAGGAGGAACTCGAAGGCTGACGGGATTTGGGTGGGGAGAATGAAGATTGGGTGTGGGATTGAATGAAAAGTATAGGCAAATATGCTACATCATTCTCACCTGTCCTCACCTGACAAGGGGAAGTTGAACATCCCCTCCTTTATCAAATTAATATATGCAGATAACTTAAAAAAATAGTTTAGGGGCTTATGATGGGATGTAATTAAAGGCAGATCTAACATTTTTAAAATAAGTGATTAAAAAGTGATTAAATATTTAAAATAAGTGATTACACGTTCAAAGCGACCAAGGTACTACTACTTCTAATAAACCCAGATAGGTGGGATGCAGTTAAAGCCATTCTTAAAGTTTATAGCCTTAAATTTATATATTAGGAAAGAAGAAACTCTAAAAAAACATGGGCTATATAGGTATATATAAAGGTAAGAGAAAAAATCAATGAAATAGAAAATCAAAGAGGATCAGTAAAACTGAGGAAGAGGGAGGGGTGCTGGTAACACTCTATTTCTTGATCTAGCTAGTTGCTACACAGACATTCACTTTGTGACAATTGAGTTGTACATTTATGTTTTGTTCACTTATCTGCACATGGGTGAACATTTAACATAATAAAATCAAAAAGCCAGGTAGGTCAGTTTAGTAAGCAATGGCATCTATACATAAAATATAATTTTAAAATTTAGAAACATTAAATGATTTGAATGCAACTGGAAGAAAATCAACCAGCATTAGTTTATAACCATAGAATTCCACAATCAAATTGGGTCAAAAATAAAATGACACAATGATGCAAGGATGTACGAGCCTAATGTGGACACAGATGTCGATACTGCTCAAGGAGTGGTTGTGATACTGGGTAGAAATCTGAGAGTAATCAAAGGAGGGGGTCAAGGGGGGAGGGTTTTTTTTGTTTGTTTGTTTGTTTTGAGAGTCTCACTCTGTTTCCCGGGCCAGAGTGCTGTGGTATCAGCCTAGCTCACAGCAACCTCAAACTCCTGGGCTCAAGTGATCCTTCTGCCTCAGCCTCCCGAGTAGCTGGGACTACAGGCATGCGCCACCACGCCTGGCTAATTTTTTCTATAGTTTTAGTTGGCCGATTAATTTCTTTCTATTTTTAGTAGAGACGGGGTCTCGGTCTTGCTCAGACTGGTCTCGAACTCCTGACCTTGAGGGATCCACCCGCCTCGGCCTCCCATAGCGCTAGGATTACAAGAGGGGAGTTTTTAGCTTTGTATAAATAACAAAACCCAAGCATACGCCTTCAAAGACTTCTAGAATGCTGCAGATGCTTTGCTTCTTCCATCCTCTCTGGTCACAGCTGTGTCATTAATGACGTAATTATGTATGCAGGCGCCACAGGTATGACATTAACTGATTAATATCTCTGCCTGGAAAAATTCAGGGTCTAAAAAAGGAGCCCAGTGGGTTCCCCTGGGCTTGGTGATCTTGGCAGTCTCTCACCTAGATGCTCTTCTGGCACAGTGCTCCTCCCCTGCTGCTCCCCAGGGGCAACCAACTTCAACTCTTCTCATTTCTTTCTTCTGCTACTTTGTCTCCGTATTTCTACTTAACATTATACTGACATTTTTTGATTTACCAATTTCAGACCTTATCTGTTGACTTCCTATTATGGTTTGTGGCTTTTTTAAAACCCCTATTCACTTTCCCTCTCTTCTACTTCCTCCCTAGCCAATAGTTATGTTATGTTACCATGTAAATATTGTCCACTCTTAAGACAAGTGGTGTACCATGATTGTATTTCTTTTTTTAAACAACGGCTATTTTATGTAGATTAATAAAGGTCTCTTTTTTGTTTGCCTAGTTTTCTTTGTACCTATTGGTAATCTTTCCCAATTATCTCACAAATCTCTTAAGTATCTCTCAGTAATATTTCTCCCATGCACAATCACTTAAGATCATTGATCAATTCCACTTTTTTTTTTTTTCCTGGAGAGATCTTTCTGAAGCCTTGTGTTCACCTCCAATCTAGACTCCTTGCTCTCTTGGCTGCCTGCTCACCTTCATCTGCCTGGGACATGTCTTCACCACCCTCCTATACTAAATCCCCTATTTCTTGGGATTTTTGATATTATTCTTTCCTGGTTTACTCCATTCTTTTAGTGGAGTACATCCTGGAGTAGCATCAGGAGAGCGATTGCATGAGTCATGTCTGACCTACTCAAAACTTTGTTAAAAGGTTGATTTGGTATAGAATGTTTGGACGAAAGCTATTTTCCCTTAGGGATCTAAGGAAAAGTGAACCTCCATCGATTGCTTCATTATACGCTGTTTTTATTTTGGGCTCTAGAAGTTTTTTCTTTATAGAAACGCTTCGTGTTTTGATATTTCTTTATGTCTTGGTGGGGGTGATTATTTACCATTCTGGACATTTGGTAGATCCTTTCAGTGTGGAGACTCAAGTTCCACATTACTGGAAAATTTGCTTTTATCATTTCTTTGAAAGTTTCCTCCTTTTGCTATCTGTTCTCCCTTTCTGGGACTCTTATTAGTCAGATATTAATTTACAGTCCATTATTTCTATTGAATTTTAAAGTTTCATATGCTTAATTTCAAACGTTTTGTATTCTCTAATTGTTCCCTTTTTATGGAAACTTGTTCCCTTATATCAGAGGAAGAAGAAAAGGAGGCAGCCAACAGTGACTCCTAGAACTGTGAAAAAGTGATACAGGACTTACCTTAGTGTGAGGGAACAGGGAAGTGGTGTCTACTCTGAGCCAGAATTAACTAAGCAAAGAGAAAGCTGGGAGACACACATGCCAGGCAGAAGGAAAATCCTGTGTGAAAATCCTAAGGAAGGAGTGTGGTGCATTCCTAACATAAGCAAGAACAAGACCATTCGGGGCCCTTGGCCAAATGAAGGATTTCGGTGTTTGTCTTAAGGACATGAGAAGTCTTCAAAGTGTTCAAAGGGGTAGATTACTTAACGCTAAATCTTAAGGGTGAAAGTTTGATGAGAAATAGGATATTTATACATTGTCAAATTATCTTCCCACAAAATATGTATTGATTACAAAGGGAAACACAGTAACTTTGGATAGAGAAACCTGGTAGACACCACCTTGATCAAGTGATCAAAGTTACCATCACCAGTAATGGGATGAATCAACATCAGGTGCCTCCTCATATAACGCACTGAGAAGAATACGACATCACTCTGTGATACTCCTGCCAACAAGGCATGACCTGGCTCTGATCGTGGGAAAACATAAGACATACCCAACTGGAGGGACATTCTACAAAATAAATGTCCTTTATCCTTTAAAAAAAAATAACAAAGTAATAAAAGACAGGGAAAAACTGGGGAACTGTTCCAGGTTGAAGGAGACTAAAAAGACATGGCAACATGTGATCTGGGTTAGATCCTGGATCAGAACTTTTTTCTTTTGCTATAAAGGACATTAGTGATATAATTGGGAAATTTTGAAAAAGGTCTAGAGATTAGATCAATGTCAATTTCCTGATTTTGATAACTGTGCCATGGTTATTTAAAAGAATATCCTTGTCTTTACACACTAAAATATTTTGGGGTAAAAGGGCATCTTGTGTGCAACTTACTCTCAAATAGTTTATGGGAAAAGCATATGGATATAGAGTGGATAAAGGTATAGATAGAGCTAATGAGAATAAGAGAGACCATGAAAGAGAATGATAAATCAACCATGATAAAACATGATAAAATATTAATATTGGGGAATCCAGGTACAATGAATTCTTCATACTACTTTTGCAACTTTTCTATAAGTCTGAAATCAATTCAATATTAAAAAGGGGATTGCTTAGGCTGTAGTAAGAGAAGCCACTGGGAAGAAGACGAAAGGGAATAGAGCATGTGGAGCCCATTTGGCAGGCAGTACAGCCATCCGAGATAATACTTGTGATAGCTTGGTGTTGAGTGGTGGCCGTGGCAATGGAGAGGTGGGGGTGGAATCAAGAGGCATTCAGAACATGAAATAGGGGTTGATGAGGATATAGGGCTGATGGGCGATGTCCTTCACTGAAATAAGGGAGAGTAGAGGAGATACAGGCTTAGAGGGAAAGCTGATGAGTTCTCGTACAACATAAATAAGATACCTTTGAAATGTCTAAGTGGAGAGTTAGAGTAGGAAGTGGATTTGTAGGATAAGAGCTCAGGGAAGAGGTTAGGGCTCTTAATCTCAAGGGAATCTCTCCTTGCTGATCTTTGGTTTGGGGGACTCTGACAGCAGAGTTCAGCTTCTGATGCCTGTCTTTGAGGGTAGTAGAGGGGGTTTGGGCACACATAGGCCTTCTTGATCTCTCCTTGCTTGGAACATGTTTTCCTTACCTCATTATTCGGGGCCATTCAAGACATGAAGTTGGAGCCTCCTCACAGTTCACATGGTTAAGCTAACAAAGCTGTGAAATAAAATAATGCATTTAGAGCTGGTAGAAGACATAGGTTTTCAACTGGCTTCTTGTTTTGCAGAGGAGGAAATGGAAGTCACTAGAGGTGACATGACATAATTAGTAAGGGGGGACCTCGTATTACAGAACAGGTTTCTTGACTCACTGAAGAATGTTTTTCCATTATTCCTGTTATGTCCTGGAGACTCAGCATGGTTCTTTACTGGGACCCAGCTAGAGGAAGAGTCCCTCATTTTGCAGGGATGGTGGCAACCGTTGAACACGTATGATGAGGGGCTGGGAGGGAGAACGGGGAGGGCCAGCTTCCTGAATGGGAGCTCTCCAGTGAGGAGAGCAGCCTGCTCACTTACCAATAGTCTTCCTGGGGTCTGGAAGGGCACAGGCACAGGGGGAGACTCCAGGAGGAACCTGGGTCACTAAATGGTGAACTCTCCAAAAGCAAGGATCATGGTGTATTTGTTTTTCCCACAATGTCTGGCATTGAGTTGCCCTCAATCAGTATTTGTTGACAGACTTGACTAAATATAAGTAACCAATTCCCTTTCTGAAAAATTGAACATACATATCACTTTTTATTCTTTCTTGTGATTTTGGTTGAGCAAGTTCTTCTTGGGTGACCTTGTGCCCTTTCTGCTCTTGGGTTCTATGAGCTTAACCCCAGAATTTGTTCTTTCCTAAGACTCTGCCTCCTGTCCTATCCTTTGTTTTATTTAAATGATTTTGAAATTGCTGTGTTACTTGGAGTCAAAAGAATCCACTTTTCTGTATTGTTTGGAATCCTTTACAATGGGCATATGTCATTTGTATAAAAAACTTAAGAATAATAAATAAATTTTATTTTGTTTGTATAGGTTATCTCATTTAATTCCTGTACTCTATAAGGTCAAATCAGAAAACTGACTGGTGAATGGCTTTCAGTGTCAATTCAAAAATCTCATGGGTCAGGCACGGTGGCTCATGCTTGTAATCCTAGCACTCTGGGAGGCTGAGGTGGGAGGATCATTTGAGCTCAGGAGTTCGAGATAAGCCTGAGTAAGAGTGAGACTCCATCTCTACTAAAAAATATAAAGAAATTAGCTAGACAACTAAACATATATAGAAAAAATTAGCTGGGCATGGTGGCACATGCCTATAGTCTCTGCTACTCGGGAGGCTGAGACAGGAGGATTTGCTTGAGCCCAGGAGTTTGAGGTTGCTGTGAGCTAGGCTGGTGCCATGGCACTCTAGCTCAGGCAACAGAGTGAGATTCTGTTGCTAAATAAATAAATAAAATAAAAACCCTAAAATCTCATGAAAGAAAATCTGGCCCACTGGGATGAAGTAGGCAGAATAATGGTCCCTCCAAAGATGTCCACATCCTAATGCCCAGAATGTTCCATGGCAAAGGGGAATTAAGGTTGCAGATGGAATTAAGGTTGATAACAATTTGACCTTAAAATAGCGAGATTATCCTAGATTATCTGGGTGGACCCAATTAATCACAAGTGATGAGAAATGAGAGACTACACCTCCCACTGCTGGCATCAAAGATGAAGGGGCCCCTGAACCAAGGAATATGGGCAGCCTCCAGAAGCTGGAAAAGCACAGAAATGGGTTCTTTTATAGAGCCTTCTAAAAGGATGCAGCCCTGCTCCAATATTTGATTTATTCCAGTGAAACCCATTTTGGACCTTCAGTGGATTCCCTCGCCCACACATCACTATATTCCCAGCACCCAGATCGGATCCTGAGCATAGCCGTTCATAGTGGTTTGTCAGTACACGCTCTTAGTGAAGGAATAGACTCTCTGCATTCCACAAAAGCTGGTGTTGGCAAAATGAAGAAAGTTGAAAATCATCCTAACCAGCAGGGGATATGTTCCAAGACCCCCAGTGGAAGCCTGAAGCTGTGGATCGTACTGAAACCTGTATATACTATGTTTTTTTGATCTGATAACCCAGACAGCTACCAGGTGACTAATGAGTGGGTAGCATCTGAAGTACCAATATGCTGGACAAAGGGATGATTCACATCCAGAGTGGGACTGAGTGGGATGGCGTGAGATTTTATCGCATTACTCAGAACGGCATGCAATGTAAAACTTATAAGTTGTTTATTTATGGAATTTTCCATTAATATTTTCAGAATGTGATTGACCACAGGTAACTGAAACTGTGGAAAGTGAAACCATGGTTAAAGGGGGACTACTGTCTTCAGAAATAGTTAATGGTATCATTTTGATGAACATTATTCCAGATATGACTCTAGGCACATGTAGGTATGTAACAAACTAATGTTCCAGCATCATTATTGTTCCTTCTGTTTTCTTTTCTCAGTTCAGGACCTTTGCCCAGCTTGGCCCTAGATGTTCATCTGGCTTGGGGAAATTTAGGATTTTTAAAAAGAAGGTACACAAACAGAAAGAGCAAGGCAATTTCCAGCTTCTGGTATACAAAATAGACTAGAAGGCAGGAGAGTAAACAGGCTATTGTCTTATTGTCCCAAGTAACTTGATTCCCTCTCTTCAATCTCTCCAGGCTAGCCTGGAGGACCCTGCTCATCACAAGACTTGCCACTCATAAGCAAAAGGAGGATAGGAGTTAGGGAAGGTAAAAGGAAGACATTCTTTTTTCCAGCTTTAGATGAGGGTGAGAGGAAACTTAACAGAGAGAGAGAGAGTGACTGAAAATCCATCCAGTTGTCCCAGGACCTGCGACGGGAGACAGGGAGGTGTGTCTCATAAGGAGGGTAATGAGGAAGGCAGAGGAGCCTTTGTCCTGACTCCTTACTTAGGACTCTGGGAAGAGTCTCCGTCTCAGTGAGTCCTGACCCCAGCTCTGGGGCACAGCCGCACCATCTCAGAGGTGAGCACAGTCAGGCCAAGGGAGGCCTGAAATTTATTTCCTGATTTCCTTGAGTTCCTATGGGGTGAATGGTGGATGGAAGTCCGGCGGGGCTGCTCGTATAGTTTTCCAAGGTGGGGCCTGATGACCCAGCTGCAAAGCTGGGTGGGCCCCTGGGCCTCCAGACTGGATGGAGAGCTTGGAAGAGATCTGGAGTCTGAGGCTCAGGAAGCTCAGGTAAGCCCGAGTCAGCCAGGAAGGAACTCCCGCTCTGGGCAAGCTGAGAAACAGGCCACTGGCCACAGGAGTTGGCTGAGGGACAAGGCACACTGCCCCAGGCACCAGAAACTACTCAAAAGACTGCCAAAGACCTACTTTTCCCTCCACTGTAATACACAGTTCTTAGCTTACACACCTGGGCACCACCTGAGGAAGAGAAGTGGGCAAAGGAAATGTATTAGTCACAGTTTTCTAGAGAAATAGAACCAATAGAAGAGATATATAAAGAGATTAACTGTAAAGAATTGGCTTATACGATTATCGAGTCTGAGAAGTACCAAGATCTGCAGTTGGTAAGTTGGAGACCCAGGAGAGCTGATGGTCTAGTTCCAGTCTGAGGCTGAAGGCCTGAGAAGTAGGAGAACCAATGGTGTAAGTTCCAGTCCCAGTGTGAGTCTGTAGGCCCGAGAAGACCAATGCCCGGCTCAAAGACAGGCAAAGAGTGAATTCTTGTACTCAGCCTTCTTGTTCTCAGCCTTCAACAGATCTGATGAGGCCCACCCACATTGGGGAGGGCAGTTTGCTTTGCTCATTCTACCAATTCAAATGTTAATCTCATTCAGAAACACTCCCATGGATTCACCAGAATAATGTTTAACCAAATGCCGGGGCACCCTACAGCCCAAACTGACACATAAATTAACTTTTATAGGGAACCATCTAGAAACTTAGAAATTTTCCTAAAAGAGACTGAGTATTAGCTAAAGGGACGGTTTACATAATCAGATTAGATTAATTTTAGTCAAGACTGGAAATTCAGTTTAGTTTTTTTTTTTGCTCCCACTCACTACTGAATGGGAGATTATAAAAGGGAATAGAGGAGCACTAAGAAAAACATTTACCTTTTCTCTGCATATTCAGCCACAAATAAAGATATATATATAGAAACACACTATGTCTATTAATATCATCATTAATCCTTTCTGGATTAAAAAATATAGATCTTCATAAAAATCATTTCAAATATTTTCTTGGTATTCTTTTGTCTATCAGTGTCAAAATTAGACACTCAGACTCGTTGATGGACACTTAGGTTGTTTTTAATTTTTCACTCTTGTAAACAATGTTATGATGAACACAAGCAAAGAGGATTTAAATGCACATAATTCACTCCAAAAAGCTTTCAGAGACTCCCAGTTGTAACTACAGCTTAGGTTTCTTTCTCTTTCTTTCTTGTGCCATGTTACAGAGAAAATAAATTGCATTTATTCTTTGCATGTGGGAGTGTGGGGAATAAAAAGAAAGGAGAATAGGAATTTGATAAGGAGCTTGTAAAATGTCTGTGGGAACTTACGGAGATGGGGCCTATGACGCTCTGTGCACACCTGGTCACTTGCTCCTGCCCAACCATGGCCGCACTGGCAAGATAATGGAGCAAGGTGGTGATTATTCATGCCTCTCTGAAAATTCCTTTCACCTGCTATGCACAGAGTCTCCACCTGGTCTTGACCATCACAGACATCCCTGGGCTCTCCAGGGCCAACAGAGAGGAAGAGGGTAAAGCTGGGCCGAAGGCATGATTCCGCCTTCCCACCGAGATAATGACCTGGAGGAGGCAGAGAAGCTGGGGCCACCTGAAGGACGGCCAGCAGCCCTATCTAAACCGTCCAGAGCGCAGGCTGCCACGGGCAAGCTGTTTATCGAGAGCCACATGCTCCCGATTGCAGGCGTCTGCATGGCTTCAATTAGACTTTTTGACTGATGGCCAGTTTAATGAGCCTATTTACAGAGGGTCATTCAACATAGCAATTACACCTATAAATCTATTTGCAGCAGGACTCGAATAACCTTCTGCACACAGCCTTGTATAAAACTGCTGTCTGATTAATTAACATTAATTTCCCCGCCGTATGGAACCAGCTGCAGTTGGTGTAAACGCTTCCAGCTCCTCTCGGCAGGCCCCTTGCGAATGGCAGGGGTTCTCCCGGTGGAGGGAATGTTTCTGGGGCTGAGAGGGAGGGAAAGGCCGGTAGTCCTGTCGTTGCTATTCCAAAGAAGCTCTTAGTTTTTCTTCCGTCCCTCTGTTCTTTCCCTGGTCCTGTTTGATTGATGTTTCAGGGCAGTGTCATATATAGGGGGCAAAATTCAATTAATTGGATATGAAATATTTATAACCCTGCTGTATGTGTCTATCAGAAAAGAGCCCTTAATAGATCTTCTCATTAGCATGAGCTGGTGACTCATTTCTCTGCTTTCACAGTCATTCGGAATTAAAATCCAATTAATCTAATATCCCTGTGAATGTTATTAAATTATTGGAAAAACTGCATTCAGGAGATAGGGTGAGGGGAAGGAGCTGGCCTTGTGGGTACTCATTTCCTCTCTGCAAAGCACACAATGCCAGGGGGACGACCAGCCCTCTTCCTTTGGGCTCTCAGCTTTGGGTTGTGTCTACACTTGGCAAATAAAGCACAGGATTGTGAATCGGGGACTCTCAGCTGCCAATGCTGACACCGCCAAAGCTAATAACACAACAACAACAACAACAACAACAGCAGCAGCAGCACCAACAAAACCCTGAATTCTGGGTCCTGAAACCGGCAAAGCATTTGCAAAATGCAAGATTGCAATTAAGTGGAAAGGTAAGATTTGCACTGTTTTAAGCAGCTCTAAACATAATGAGTCTCTATAAGGTGGAAAGAGCATTAAGAATGAAATCTAAATTGGAAGCTCCCAGGGTCCATGCAGTTCTAGAATGCTGTAATTTTATGAATTCTTAATCTGAATGCCCTGTAAAAAAGTCAGGAATAAGTCTGATTTCACAGGAAGGACGAGTTGAACAAAAAGGCGAAGGCTCCTTGTATTTGGAAAAACAGGGGCCGTTGCTATTGTTATTAACAAATTTTCACATTACAGGGTATTTCCTTTGTCCAGTGGTCTATGGAGGGACTTGAAATTTTTGCATTTTGGGTAAGGGGGAGAGGAAAAAAATGTTGCAATAATGGAAAGCAATGTCCTGAAGCTTTGCTAATTGATATCATGAAATTTTGGCCCATTATTTGGAGATTGCCAACGTGAAACTTCGATTATGACTGTGACGCAAGGATTCTAAAAACCACTGGCAAGGCTCTCAAATTCTTCCCTCTTTGCAGGACCCAACATTGCAGCTGGACCAACATTGATTGAGCTCCTACTGCATGCCAGGCACTTCACCAGATGCTAGGGGTTACAGTGCTATTAGTTACATAAACAATTATAAGCGGAAACATTCCCCAAAGGATGTGATGATGACAAAGACATGGCCCCTGATTTTGAGGAACTTCTGGGTGTGAAAACAGATAATTTAAAATAGGATAGGTTGTCTCGCCACAAAGAAATGATAAATTCATGAGGTGCTAGATATGCTAACTATCCTGCTTTAATCATTCTACAATATATGTATGTATTGAACCATCAAATTGTACCCCATAAATATGTAACATTATAATGTGTCAATTTAAAAAAATTTAAAATGTGATGGGTTGAAAGACTTTGCTACAGAAGCAAAGCAGGGAGGTGGCACCAGGGAGCTCTTCCTGGGGGGCAGCACCTGCACTGACCCTGGGGTATGACAGGGTGGCACTCCAGAACTGGTTCACATTGTTCCTCTATTTTTGACATCTTCCTCTGCCTTACTGTAGTTTTGTCTTTTCAAGAATGTCATATGAATGTTTGACTGTGTATCATCTTCTGTGACTGACTTGTTTGCTCAACATGATGCCTTTGAGATTCATCCAAGTTGTTGTGTGTGTATCACTCGTTTGTTTCTTTTTTATTATTAAAGAGTGTTCCATGGTATGGATGCTCCTTCATTTGTGTATCCATTCACCTGTTGGACATTTGGGTTGTTTCCCATGCTTGGCAATGGTGGATAGAGCTGTTATAAATGTTTCTGGACATGTTTTTGTATAAACATGTTTTTATTTCTGTAAGGTGGATACCCAGAAGTGGGATTGTGGGGTCGTGTGGCGATCTGTGTATATCTTTATAAGGCACTGCCGAGCTGTCTTTCAAAGCGGCTGTGCTTTTCTCATTTCCTCCAACAACGTAGGAGAGTTCCAGTGGCTTCCCATCCTCACCAGCATCTGGTGTTGTCAATATTTTAAATTTTAGCCAATTCAGTGGGTTGTGATATTTCATCATGGTTTTTATTTGAATGTTTCTAATGGTCTATGATGTGCTTATTTGCCATCCTTATATGCTTTTTGGCGAAGTGTCTGTTTACCTTATACGTATATAGCTTTTGAATAATGCGAATGTATTACTTATTTGAGAATTAAATTTTAAAAATGGCTACCCTGTCCTCAAGGTTCCAAGCACTATTCCCCTGTTCAGGGAGGGATTCTGGGCATGGAAATTACTTCCTAAGGACTCAGCTTTCCCCATTTTGAAAATGGGAGTGATAATCCTTACTCCATTGACCTGGGGAAGGCCCTCACGGGAAAGGTAAGTAACAAAAAGATTACCTGACCTTCCCATGGCCACACAGTGGGTGATGGAAGAGGTTATCAAGTATGAAATGTTTGATTTCCTTAAGTACTAAGTTTAACAGTTGATATCTCTGACATTTCACTTTGACACTTCTTGTATTTTTATTATGAAGGTAGGTAAATCCTCATTCTTTCAAATCCACAGTTTGCCTTGTGATTACCTTTCAAATTTTTTTAGATCAATTTTTGTGAAACCATAGATAAGTCAAAAATTCATGTTATTTTCAAATATGAGTTCAGTTGTGGAATCAATGCAGCACAAACAGCTCAAAATATCAAGAAAGTGTTGGGAAGAATGTGGCTAATGAACACACAGTAGGTTGATGGTTTGGGAAGTTCTGTTTTGGTGATTTTAACTTTGAACATGAACCACATGGGTGACCTGAGACCAAGGTGAATAATGATGAGCTGAAAGCTGTACTGGAAGCGAATCCATCTCAACCTAGCATGAAAGAGCAGCAAGGTTTGAGATTACTATTTCAACAATATTTGACCATTTGAAACAAATGAACAGGTAAAGAAGCTGGATAGATGGGTTTCTCATGAATTAAATAATCATCAGCAGAGAAATCGTCT